>PVKH010040953.1:0-11003 GCA_004027955.1 Chaetophractus vellerosus
CTCCCAGAGTTTGCCCTCCAGTCAAAAGTAGCTTGAGACAATAAAAGCAATGTAAGAAAGAATTGGCGTAGATGGACTTGGGCAGAGGCTCACCTCTTTAAGTCTGGCAGTGGAACACCCATGAGAGGGAGAAGGTCTCTCCTGGAAAGTAGAGGAGGCATTCATACTCCAGTAAGCAAGAGAACCCCTAAGCCACTAGCAAACACAAGCCCAGGACAAAACATAGGCCTAGAAAAGACAGGACCCTGTACTTTGTATTCATCTTAGGCAGGGCTGACATTCAAGAAAATCTCTGTTATATCACCAGCTGGTTACAAGCTCAAGAAACAGGGATTAATTTCTAGATTTAACATTTTAAAATATTAAAATGTACAGTGTGCAACAAAAGAGTGCAAGACAAACAAACAGGAAATGATGGCCCATCCAAAAGAAGAGAATAAAAATCCAGAAAACATCACCAAAGATCTAGACCAAGAATATACTGGACAAAGACTTTAGAAAAATGATCTTCAATATGTTCAAGGAGTTGAAGGAAAATAGAGAAAGGTTATCAGGAAAACAATGAACAATATGAGAATCTTAATAAAGAAATAGAAAAATTTTAAAGGAACCAAATAGCTACTAGAATTGAAGACCACAATAACTGTAATGAAAAATTCCCAGGAGGGTTTCAACAGCAGAATAGAGCTGGCAGAAGAAAGAATCCACAAACTCGAAGACAATTGAAATGAGTGAGGCTGAGGAGCCGAAAGAAAAAAGAATTGTAAAAAGTGAAAATAGCCTAAGAGACCTCTGTTACACCATCAAGCATACCAGTATATGCATTACAGGAATGCCAGGAGAAGAGAGAGAGAAAGGGACAAAAGGAATATTCAAAGAAATAATGACAGGAAACTTCCCAAACTTAGCAAAAGATATTATATGCCCAGAAAAGAAACCCAGAGAACACTAACTGTATAAACTTGGAGAAACATATTGATCTGAAGTCAGAGAACAAGGAGAGTTCTGAAAGTGCTGAAAGAAAATAATTGGCAACCGAGACTCTTATATCTGGCAAGAGTTTCTTTCAAAAATGAAAGCTAGATTAAGACATTCCCAGATAAACAAAAGCTGAGGGAGTTCCTCCCCACTATACCTGCTCTACTAGCAGTGCTAAAAGGTGTTCATAAAACTGAAAAGAAAGGACACTAGATGTGGTTCGAAGCGAGCATAAAGAAAAAAAGACCTGGTAAAGATAACCATTTGGGTAATTAAAAGTGCCATTATTGTTGTATCGTAGTTTTTGGTATGTAACTTCACTTCTTAATTCCTACAGGTGTTAAAATGAAAATACATAAAATGTAATTATAAATCTATGGTTTGGGACATACAGGGTACAAAGATATAATTAGTAGCAAGAACCAAAAGAGGTAGGGGGACAGAGGACTATAGGAACAGTGTATATGTATGCTGTTAAAGTCAAGTTGGTATCTAATCAAATATGGTTAAATATTTAGAATGTTAAATTTTAACCCCATGGTAACCACAAGGAAAATATATCCAGATAGAAATGAGAAGAGACTGATTATGTTACAATACAAAAAAATCAGATAAATATAAGTCATTATCAGAAGAATTGAGGGACAAAGAAGGTATAAGACTTAGACTAAATAGTAAAATGGCAAAAGAAAGTTCTTCATTATCGGTAGTTACTTTAAATGTAAATGGAGTAACTGTCCATCAAAAGGCAGAGATTAGCAGAATGGATAAAAAGGTATGACCAAATTATATGCTGTCTACAAGAGACTCACCTTAAAGTCAAAGAAGTGAGTGAGTTGAAAGTGAAAGGATGGAAAAAAATATGCCATGCAAGTAGTAACCAAAAGAGAACTGGGTAGCTATACTACTATCTAAAAAAATAGACTTTAAGTCAACACAGTTACTAGGGGAAAAATGGTCATTATATACTCATAAAGGGGTCATTTCAACAAGAAGTTGTAACACTTATAAATATTTATGCACCTCACAGCAGAACCCCAAATTACATGAAGAAAAACTTGAGAGATTTGAAGAGAGAAATTGACAGATCTACATTAATAGAAGGAGATATCAGTATACCACTTTCAGTAATGAATAGAACAACTAGATAGAACATCAATAAGGAAACACAAGACTTGACCAATACTCTAAATCAACGAGACCTAAGAGGCATATTCACCCAGCAACAACAGAATACACATTCTTCTCAAGTGCACATGAATCATTCTCCAGGATAGACTATATTTTACATCACAAAACAAGTCTTAATAAATTAATACAATACTGAAATCATACAATTTGTCTTCACCAATCAAAATGGAATGAAGCAGAAATCCATAACAGGAGAAAACATGGAGTTCACAAATATGTGGAAATTAAGCAACTTACTCTTAACCAATGGGTTAAAGAGGGAATCACAAGGGAAATTAGAAGTATCTTTAGGCGAATGAAAATGAAAATACAACATACCACAATTTACTGGATACAGCAAAGGCAGTGCTGAGAGGAAAATTTATAGTTCTAAGTGCTTACATTAAAAAAGAAGAAAGATGTCAAATAAGAGACCCAACCTCAAAACTGGAAACAAGAAAAAGAAGAGCAAGCTAAACCCAAAGTGATCAGAAGGAGGGAAATAACAAAGATTTGAGTGGAGATAAATGAAATAGAGAGTAATGGATAAAACTAAAAGTTTCTCTTTTGAAAAGATCAACATAATCGACAGACCTTTACCTAAAACTGATTAAGAAAAAGAGAGGACACAAATAACTAAAATGAGAAATGAACAGGGGGACATTATTACCAACCTCACTAAAATAAAAAGGGCTATAAGAAAAAAAGATAAAAATAACAAAAATCAAAAATGCAAAGCATTACTAGCAACCCTGCTGAAATAAACAATACTATAAATGTATACTGTGAACAACCATATGCCAACAAATTAGATAACTTAGATGAAATGGACAAATTCCTGGGAACATACAAACTACCTAAACTGACTCAATAAGAAACAGAAAATTTCAACAAGCCAATAACTAGTAAAGAGATTGAATTAGTAATCAGAAACCTTCCAACAAATAAAAACTTAGGAACATGTGGCTTCACAGGGGAATTTTACCAAACATTCCAAGAAGAATCCTGCTCAAAATCTTCCAAAAAATTGAAATGGAAGGGGCACTCCCTAATTCTACAAGGTCAACATCACCCTCATACCAAAGCCAGATAAAAATACCACTAGAGAATTACAGACCATTAATCCCTTATGAATATAAATTCAAAAATCTTCAACAAAATACTAGCAAACTAAATTCAACAGCACATTTAAAGAATTGTACAGTGTCCAAGTAGCACATATCCCAGGTATGTGAGGGTGGTTCAATATAAGAAAATCAATTAATGTAATATACCACATTAACAGAATGAAAGAAAAAACCTACATCATCATCTCAATTGAGGCAGAAAAGGTATTTGACAAAATTCAGCACCCCTTCCTGATTTTAAAAAAAAAATTAGAAAACTGGGAGTAGGATACTTGCTCATCATGATACAAGGCATATATATGATAGAAGACCCACAGCTAACATCCTACTGAATAGTGAAAGACTGAAAGGTTTCCCTCTGAGATCAGGAACGAAACAGGGATGCCCACTGTCACCACTGTTACTCATCATTTTACTGGAAGTTCTTGCCAGACCAAATAGGCAAGAAAAAGAACTAAAAGGCATCCAAATTGGAAAGGAAGAAGTAAAACTTTCCCTATTTGTGATAATGGCATGATCCTATGTACAGGAAATCCTGAAAAATCCACAACATAGGCACTGGAACTAATAAATGAATCAGTAGTGGTTTCTGTACACTAGTGTTAAGCAATCAGAAGAAGATATCAAGGAAAAATTTCCATTTGCAATAGCAACTAAAAGAATATCTGGGAATAAATCTTACCAAGGATATACAGGACTTGTACACAGAAAACTACCAGACATTGCTAAAAGAAATCAAAGGACCTAAATAAGGGCATTCCGTGTTCATGGATTAGAAGACTAAATATTGTTAAGATGATGTTATTTTAACCCAAAGCTATTTAGAGATTCAACACAACCCTACTCAAACTTGCAAAAACCTTCTTTGCAGAAATGGAAAAACCAATCATCAGATTTACATGGAAGAGTAAGGAGGCCTGAATAGCCAAAGCCGTCTTAAAAAAAGGAAGAACAAAGTTAGAGGGTTCACACTTCCCAATCTTAAAACTTATTACAAAGCCAGGCCGATTAAATCAGCATGGTACTAGTACAAATTTCTTGTTGGAATTGATTGAGAGCTGATTTTTTTTTTCTTTTTTTTTTTTTTTTTTTTAAGTACGAGGACCAGGGATTGAACCTGGGTCCTCGTATGTGAGAAACCGGCACTCAACCACTGAGCCACATTGGCTCCCCTGAGTTGTTTTGTTTTGTTTTGTTTTGTTGTTTTTTGTTTTAGGAGGCACTGGGAACTGAACCCAGGACCTCCCACATGGGAAGCAGGTGCTCAACCACTTGAGCCACATTTACTCCCCACCAGCTGGTTTTTGACAGGGGGGCAGAGACCACTCAATTGGGTAAGAATAGTCTTTTCAACAAATGGTACTGGGAAAACTGGCTCTCCATTTACAAAAGAATGAAAGGTGGATCCCTACCTCACACCAAATATAGAAGCAACTTAAAACGGATTCAAGATCTAAATTTAAGATCCAGAACTATCAAACTCCTAGAAGAAAACATAGGGAAGCATCATCAGGACCTTGAGTTAGGTAATGGTCTTTACTCTCAAAACACAAGGAACGAAAGAAAAAAATAGATAAATGGGACCTCATGAAAATTTAAAACTTTCATGCCTCAAAGGACTTTATCATGAAGTAAAATGACAGCCTACACAATTGGACAAAATGTTTGGAAACCATGCATCCAATAAGGGTTTACCATCCAGAATATATAAAGAAATCCTTCCGCTGAACAGCAAAAAGGCAAACAACCCAGTTTTAAAATGGGCAAAAGACCTGAATAAATGTTTCTCCATAGAAGATATATAAATGGCCAAAAGCACATGAAAAGTTGCTCAACTTCATTAGCCATCATTCTTTTGTAAATGGAGAGCCAGTTTTCCCAGTACCATTTGTTGAAAATCCAAACCACAATGACATGGGAATATATAACACAGTGAACCCTGAAGTGGATATTGGGCTGTGGTTAACAGTTGACATATAAGAACATTCTTTCATGAACTGTAACAAATATACAATACTAATGCATGGTGTTAATAATAGATGTTTAATGGGGAAAATACACCTAATGTAAATTATGGACTATAGTTAGTAGTAATATTTGGATGTTCTTTTGTCAGTTGTAACAGATATTCTACAATGCAAGGTATGGGTGGTAGAGAGGTGTATAGGAATCCTATATGTTATAAATTATTGCTTTGTAAACTCACAGCTTCTCTATTAAAAAAAAATTTTTTAACTGCAAACAAAAATCCACAGTGAGATACCATTTCACACCCACTAGAATGACTACTATTTAAAAAACAGAAAATTACAAGTATTAGAGAGAATGTGGAGAAATAGGAGCACTCATTCTTTGATGGTGGCAGTTTAAATTGGTGTAGCCATTGTGGAAGACAATTTGGTAGTTTCTCAGAAAACTGAAAATAGAATTACCATATGACTCGGCAATCCAGTCACTTCTAGATATATATCCAAAAGAATAATATAAAATTAAAAGTGTGTAGCACTTCCCAAATTGTCTTCCCATTCATTTTATCCTTTAAATTAGTCCTTAGGTATCCTTAGGATTTTGTTGATATTGTTTGTTTGAAATGATGATCAACATATATTTGGTGTACACACTGAATACCAGTAACTATCATAGTTTTAAGTCCCATGCTTTTTTTCCTTTTTGTTTTTAAATAATTTCAGACTTACAGAAAAGTTACAAGAATAGTATATAGAATTCTCATATGCTCTTCACCAAGACTCCCCAAATGTTAACATTTTACATTTATAATTTTTTCTGAAATATCTTAGAGTAAATTGCTCCTTTATCTCTATATTTTGCCTCTTTGTTTATTTCCTTAAAAACAAGAACATTCTTTTACATAATCATAGTACAGTTAATCAAAATCAGAAAATTTAACATTAATCCCACTACAGATCAATCTAATCTGGAGCAGTTCCTCAGTCTTTCCTTCTTATTCATGACTTTGGCTTAAGTTTAAAAGTCAGTTATTTTGAAGAATGTCTCTCCCTCAGTTTAGATTTGTCTGATGATGTTTCCTCATGATTAGATTTTGGGCAGGAGTACCAAAGAAGTGCTATTGTATCTTTCTCCTTGTTTTCAAGGAGACCCATTATGTTAATTTGTATCATTACTGGTACTTTGATCACTTGGTTAAACTGTCTTGAAGCCTTTTCTGGCAAGGAGAATCCTCTTTACTAACCATTCCATAAATGAATTTACAAACTAAGCAAAATGTATGTTTCCTAGACCAATTGCTGAGTAACTCTTTCCCTGTAAGATGAGTCATTCAATGCAGTTGTCAGCCTAAACTATGAAATACTATGGGATGCTATTCTGTTGGAATGCATCAGGATGCTGAACTGGTGAACCAGGTGTTTAAAATGAACTGTGTTTGGGGGAATTGAGGTGTTTCTGTAGTTAGATCAAAATGTGAACGCTCACAGAGCTGGTACCATTGAATTTGTGTTATGTAGAATTTTTGGTTGCTCAGGCTTTCATAGCTATAAATATTATAAACCCTCCTTATATAAACATCATACACCCTACTGATTATGCATGCATAATCACAATTCCCAAATAGTTTTCTAGAAATCTCTATTTGACATTTTATGCCAAGATTTTGAAACCGTGGAAATTTACATCTATAATGCTTTTCAAAAATGACTGGCCTTTTTTGTTGTTGTTGTTGTTGTTGTTTCATGGAGGACTTATTTGACTTAAAATTTTGAATTCTTTCATTTATATCATTTATGTGTAAGCATTTTTCTTATTTCTTAAAAAGTTATTCATGTTTAGTGCTATCTGGACATTTTTTTTACTTTTCATTTTATCAACTCATCCTCACTTCCTTACAGACCTCTGGGGCTCCAGCTATCCACAAAGAATAGCTTGTTAGGAATTGTTACCATTTTATAATTCTTACATTATTTCAGGCAGCAAATAAATCACCTAACATTGACTTTAATCGTTTCTAGCCACTAAAAAACCAGTTCACCTACACTACAGTACATGAGAGTTACTAGCATACTGAAAAAATTAGTATCAAATAATCTTTAATAAACTGTGTTCCTCTAAAACCTTACCCCAAATAATAAAATAAAAAGGCAGCCATGCTCGTTCATTTTAGTACTGTACCCATTTTCCACATTTTCCCTTTTTTTTAAATTCATTTATGGAAGTATCAGGAAAGTAATGGAAATGCATAATTTTTTAAAAATAAAACTAATGCTCAGATAAAACAAAATGATACAATAAACAAAACAAATTAAAAATCACCATTTGTATAGGAAAGTTAATGAAGAGTTTTTGCTAAGCAAACAATATGTAAATACATAAATGGTGACTCTCCCTGGATCAAGAATTATTTCTAAGATTTAACTTCTATTTCACTGATAATTGTAATGGCAAAGATAGGCAATAATTGAGTTTTCTAATTTTGTTTCTGTCATTACAGCTATTGTGCAAGGAGATACGCTGGAAGACATTTACAACCAAGTAAAACAGATTATAGAAGAACAGTCTGGTCCTTACATTTGGGTTCCAGCAAAAGAAAAGTTATGAAGACTGATGATTCTCTGTTTCTCTTTTCCACAATCTCATTTCCTTTATTTTACACTTATTTGCCTTTTCCTTCTGGAGTCTGACTTCAATACTCCTTCCATACTGAATCATATCCTACTCATCATGGTCTACAGTTACACTTATTTTTTACATCTAATGTCTCCTTCAAGTTGCATCATCTGTATTATTTTATGTCATTATTGGTTTGTGGCCATTTTTCAAAAATGAAAATGGAATGGCCTGACCAGCTATTAAAGGTTTGGAGAGATGAGGAGATTGTGGTAAAATTCCTTAATGTTTAAGGGAAAGTAACTTTTAAGAGATTTTCAGGAAAGCTTTATATACATTCTTTTCAATTTTCAATATAAATGAAAGAAAAGTCTTAATCAGTGATTTCGTAAATTCTGAGCAACTATGCACGTTTAATAATAGCATGGTTTGGCCAGTGTGTTAGCTCAAGTCCTTTTCTGAATTGACTTCTGTTATCAAAGCAAATAATTCATTATAGACAAATAAAGGAAAATATATGTTCTTTAATTTCAAAATTAATGTCTGAATTAACTTTCATAATTTTACAAGGATATTCATTTTTCATAAGAGTTCTTAAAGTCTTTTATTGTTTGAGGCTTTTCTTCCCCCAATACATTCACTAGGAATAACTATGTTCAAATATTTTTAATCTACTTGTACAACACTATTTATAGTTTACAAAAATTTATAGATAATAATCATCACATTTTCTGAATTAAAGCCTTGTTTAGGTGCTAGGAAAGCTCACCTTTTACATGTAAGGTGAGAAAATTTCATAGTCATAAATACAGACAAAACACAGTGGTGACGTCATAATCATTATGGCAATGGAAAAGGAGTCCAATTCATAGTCTAAAACTTTAAATGTATTCTTAGGGGTCAGATTTTAATGAATATTTTACCCATAATAACTGCCTATTTTGTTATAAAGTATATATATATATAAATATATATAAAACTTTCTTTAAACTCTGTAACTATGGGAATTATTTTCTTTACATAGTTGCACACACACACACATATATATATTTAAAATATATTTTTTCTTTTGCCACCTACTCCTAACTTTTTGTTTAGTTTTTAAATTAAATGTTAATTGATTAGATTTTATCTTCCTTAATCATGTGAACTGAAAAGGGGATATGGAGGTTGCAGGGAGAAACCTTTGGGGGAAATTAGAAGACAAGTAAAAGTATGGACATGTTCTCCTCTTTTCTATAAAAATTTTCAAATGGTTCCTGGTTTTTTTTGTTGTTGTTATTTTGTTTTGGGGTATGTTTTGGTCTTCTGCCTTTCTTTCCAGCTCTCCTCCTTCCATTAATAGGGAAACAGGCAAAAAACCCATCTATGTGTGTGTTTTCCCCTCTGGCTGCACACCACTCATCTCACGTAGATGCTCTGCACAGATCTTGATGCTGAGTAATTATAAAAAATTTTAGTGAAAGGTAGAAATGACTTCAGAAATAAATTTCTCTGTTCCTTAATGATATTGTTTAGCTTCCTATTGCTTTTTGAAGTTGTTTATTAAATACATGTTTTTGACAACCTCCTCATATCATTTATTTGTTTCTTAAACAAATGAGCACTGGTTTGTAAAGAATTATCAACATTATCCATTCCATTTATGAGAAAGAGGAGAACGGCTAATAAACTTTACTGTAAAATCTATTATGTTGAATGTGTCTTGAATTCTGAAAGAAAAAATTATTTTACAAACTAATATTTCTTGGCACAGTTTGGGATATCATGTAATTTGTAAACTGAATTCGCAAGCCATTAGGCAACCTAATCAAATTTCTGTGGGTTTTGGAATTGACTATGTTTAAACATTGGAGTCTGTAATATTGCTATTATACTAAATATGATAGGTTGTTACCAAATATAAACATACTAAAAGAAAATTGCAGAATGATCTCAAGAGCCCCAAAAGTCACTTTACAGAATGACCCAGCATAAGCCATTTTGGAGTATTTACTAAATAGTCCCTTGTAAAATATCAAGAGGTTATTAAGTGATGCTATTTGTGTTAAAATATCTTATCACATTGCCGTCAAGGTATCCTTAAGTGATTTTTTCTAAGAAATACTTCTACGCAACTTTCTAGATTATATAGGATTAGTAATAATAAAATTACTAATTGCTGAGTACTACTATTTAGCAGCTATATTAAGTGTATTATCACTATCAGACAAAAGGAAGCATTAGGGTGTTACTAGTCCCACTGTAAACCTTAAGTAAAATCACTTGCCCGAGATGACTGTAATAAGTGGAAGTGCTTGGGATTCATATCCAAAAATCTCTTCCCTAAGTATATGTTCTTTCCAACACACCATGATGCCTCATTTTATCTCCCCTTTACAAATAAGGAAAGAGACTTAGATGAAGATCTTTGCCCAGAGTCACACAATAAGGACAGACACACAGAACAAATCACTTCCACCACAGCTCAAAAGGCCATTCCTGGAAAACAAGTCAGCCTAGCACTATAACAATGACATACAAAGAACCTCTTTGAAACCGAAATTGGAATGGTATTCATTAGGAAAAAAAGTTCACTATTGTAATTTAGAGGGAATAATAGTATTTCAAATGTTTCGTGCAATACTCCTTATTTTTTAATATGCCTCTTAATAATATCCTTAAGTTGACAAAAGAAAAATGCCTCTTAAACGTGGCTATTCATTTCTGGTTTCTTTCCCAATAAACCATGGGAGCAAGCTTGCAAAGCTTATTCCAGTAGAATACACTGTGGTTAACAAATACCTGCCAAACCACTCCAAAGGTCACAATTTGGAGGCTTATTTAATAATGAAGAAAAATTTCTTTCTAAAGAATTAAAGCAAATAGTTACCTTCCAAGATATTCTGGCCTTAAATACTCTTAATTTATTGGTGGTAATACGGAAGTCCAAAGATCCCTGTGTCTTAACCTACCCCTGCTGCTGGTAACCTATAGTCTAATGTCTGCATGTGGTTTTGCATGTTCTAATTGTTTCATAAACGTGAGCTCATATAATATTTGTCTTTTTGTGTCTGGCTAATTTCACTCAACATGTTTTCAAGGTTCATCCATGTTGTAGCATGTATCAGAACTTCATTCCTTTTTATAGCTGAATAATAGTCCGTT
>PVKH010040954.1:0-11004 GCA_004027955.1 Chaetophractus vellerosus
TGGTGCTGGAGTTGGTAGGTATATGTCCAAGAGACTAGAATCTTTGGGCTGTCCATGTGCCAGCTGGGCCCTGAGCCTCAGCAGAGTTGCAACACCTACTCTCCAGTTCATTGGACTCACCCAGGACAACTAACAAGGAGGTGAGGATGGACAACCACCATACCAAGGAAATGAGAGAGCTTACAACTGCAAGTAAGAGAGTCTCATCCATCAGCTGTATGGGATCGAAGCCCCCTCTCAATTAGAGGTGGCGTGGACATCACCATCCCAGAATCGTCAGGATTGGGGAATGAACTATGGACTACAGTGAACTTACTGGTATTCTACAATAGACTTGTTGTGATTCTAGCAATGGAAGAAATTACAGCATTGATGTGGAGGCAGTGGCCACTGGAAGCTCTGGGGGCAGACGAAGGGAAAGACAGGTGTAATGCAGGGGCTTTATCGGGAATTGGGAATTGCCCTGAATGGCATTGCAATGACAAATATATGCCATTATATATCTTCCCATAATCTGCAGAATTGTGTGGGAAACAGTGTAAACCATGTAAACTATGGTCCATGCTCAATAGCAATGTCCCAGGATGCGTTTATCAATTGCATTGAATGTGCCACAATAAAGAAGGGTGTTGTTTATGTGGGAGGGTTTGGGAGGTGTGGGGAGCGGGGCATATGGGAATCCCTATATTTTTTGTGTAACATTTGTGTAATCTAAGTATCTTTAACAAAATAAAAAAAAAATTTTAAGTGCTATATTCGTTTTATATTGTTCTATAACAAATTGCCACAAACTTAGATGCTTAAAAAAATAGTTGTTTATTATTTGTTTCCATAAATCAGGATTCCAGGTATGGCTTAGCTGGGAACTCTGTCCAGGGTCTCATGAGGCTGCAATCAAGGTGTTGGTGAGGATACATTTTCATCTGGAGTCTTCACAGAGAGCAAATCTACTTCCAAACACATTCATGCTGTTTGCAGAATTCATTTCTGCGGCCTTTTGCCGGCTGTTAGCTGGAAGCCATCCTCAGGTTCCATAGGCTGCCCACAGTTCCTAGAGGCTACGTGCAGTTCCTAGCGACAAGGGCTTCTCCAGCATGGCTTTTACTTCGTTGAGGCCACAAGGAGACTCTCTCTACAGTCTGTTGAAGACAGAGCCTTAAGTAACAAATGTGATATAATTGTGGAAGTGACATCACATCATCTTTGCTGTATTCCATTGGTAAGAAGCTAGTCATAGGGCCCACCCATGCTCAAAAGGAAGAAATTACACAAAAGCATGAACATGGGGAGTTAGAAATCATTGGGGAAAGCTTTGGGTCTCTCAGCTACAAGCGGTAAGATCTTAAGATTTAGATTTTATGTCCAGGAGACATAGAGGCCCTACTGCGGCCTTTGTTGAAGCCATTTTGTAACCATGAAGAACAAGCTTTAAAAGGAGAAAAGCCAATGTGCTGAGAAATATGTAATGACCCAGGGTCCTTGATAGCATTGCTCAATCGCTACATTAACCAACCAACCCTGGAACGACCTTATCTTAAGATTTCTTGTTATATGCAACAGTAAATTTTTCTTAAGCCACTTTGAGATGGTTCATCTTTTAGCTGCAATTGAAAGCATTCTATTACACTTTTCTAAGCTTCTTATCTACAGCAAAAGCCAGAAATGTGTAAGTTACTGTGAACTCTATGAGATCAAGACCATATTTGTTGGTTCTATACGATATACTCAAAGCTCAGAAAGGTGTTTGAAACATAGTAACCAACTCAGGAAATACTTAGAAATAAATCGATGCATTAATACATACAAGCTCTCCTACTTAATTTTCACAACCCACAAGAAAACTCCCTAAAGTTGAGACTATGTTATTTCTTTCAAGAAGCTAATTACTTAAAATAGTTTAGATCATAATAAGGAACCAGTCCATTCTTGTGGCTAAATCCAGGGGAGCCAATTACAAATTTAGGAAGTCAACAGCTAGGAAACATACATTAGAAGACTGAAAAGAAACTTTTCCACTGCTTCAGTGAACTGAATTATTCCCCAATAGCTTGGAAAGAATCTTGCCACATCAAAAAGCAAACACCACTGGATTTTCTTGAGTGAAACACAGTTTCACAAAGATGTGAAACATATCCACATCACAATGTTGTAAAAATCAATTGCTGGGCTTCAGGTTATAGGACCTTGATATCATCTTCTGTTCAATATGGCTACTGACAATATTAAGATGGATACCACAAAGACTCTTCTCAAACTTTTTCTGCATATTGTATGTTTTTAATTCTCTATTCCAGCAGTCATCAAACTATGGCCCACAGGACCAACCTGGCTTTCATCTAGTTTTTTCTTAAACAAAATGTGACAGTTTGAGGCTTTTGTGGATCCCAGAAAAGATCATGTTCTTAAAGCTAATCCATTCCTCTGGG
Organism: Chaetophractus vellerosus; assembly: GCA_004027955.1. Taxonomy (NCBI): domain Eukaryota; kingdom Metazoa; phylum Chordata; class Mammalia; order Cingulata; family Chlamyphoridae; genus Chaetophractus; species Chaetophractus vellerosus. Next base: position 2,427 of record PVKH010040954.1, read on the forward strand.
TGTGGGACCCTTTGATTGGCTTGGCTTCAGCTGGGGGCCTTTGATTGGATTGCTTCAGTGAGGTATGACCCAGGGTCTTGTTCCTCCTGCTGGCATCCTTTATAAGTAGGAGAAACATGCAGAGATGCACAGAAAAAGGCAACAGAGACAGAGAAACGCCGAGAGGCTGACAGAGAGGTGCCGGAAGCTGGGGGCTGAAATCAGTGGAACCCAGAGCCTGGGAAAGAGGCCCCCAAGAGGCTCAAAGGGAGGCGCCCCAGAGGAGAGGGAAGAGACAAACCATTTGTCCGATTGCCCACAGCTGAGCTCGGGGAGAAAGTAAACCCGGAAGAGAAGGCAGGGACCCAGACAGGTACATGCCTCCACGTGCCTTGCCATCAGCCAACCTAGAGAGAGACAGCATTTCTGATGATGCCTTGATTTGGACATTTTCATGGCCTCAGCACTGTAAACTTTAAACTTAATAAATTCCCATTATAAAAGCCAACACATCTCTGGTACTTTTCTCCCAGCAACCTTTAGCAAACTAAAACATAAAAATTTATTGGAACAGCCATCCCATTCTTTTATATTTAGCCTAAACAGCAAAGTTGAGTAATTGTGACAGAGATTGTCTGACTTCAAAGCCTAAAATATTTAGTATTTCATGATATTTTTTACAGAGAAAGTTTGTAGGTCCCTGATCTATGCTGTGAAATTTGCTCTATTATATTATCTCTTTAATGCATTATTTATATCTATAAGATTTGTCCATTCAACAATATAATTTTTCAGTTTCATGTAAGCATAAAACATATGGTAGAATACAGATTGTACAACATTCTGGCTCGAAGAATCATGTAGATCATCTGCACTAATGTCTTACTTTAGTGCAGAAAAAATCTCAGGGCCAGAGAGGGAAAGCAACATACACTTATCACACAGCTAAATATTGCCTGTGGGTTCTCCACTATCTCTGACATTATGTAGCATAGTATGAGACACCTAGAAGGCATCTAATAAATATTTCATGGTTACGTGTCTACCATGGTTAGATTATTTATTGTTTTATAATCACATACTTATTCCCATGAATTAAAGTCCTAATATAATAGATAATAAATTCAATAAAAGTCTTCTGGGCACCTTCTATGTGCCAGGTAGTGTTTTAGGCATTGGAGATAGAATAGTGAACAACACAGACAAGTGCTGTTCTCACAGAAAATAATTTAAGAGAAAGTAAGCAAAATACCAAATGACTATCTGTGGTGGATTGAATTGTATATCCCAGTTTGGACACGTTATTGGTCTTGGTCTGCATTCTGATGGAGGTGGAGCCATTGAAAATAAGGTCTTTTCAAGATGTTGCTTCAGTTAAGGCATGGCCCAATTAAGTCAGGGTGGGCTTTAATGCAGATCACTGGAGTCTTTATAGGTAGAGAGAAAGTCAAAGAGAGAGAGAAGCCAGGTGAGGCCGCCATGTGCATTCCCATCTGACAGAAAAGTCAGGGGCCAAGGATCACCAGCAGCCGGCCCCAGAATGCCACAGTCTTTGGGAAGAAAGCATTGCCTTGCTGTTGCCTCAATTTTGGAATTCTCCTAGCCTTATAACCTTGAGCCAATAAATCCCATCATTTAAGCCAACCCATTTTATAGTATTTGTTTTAACAGCTGGAAAACTAAAACACTACCTATGTTATAAAGAAAAATAAAGCAAGGTAGGACAATCAAATTCCTCCTTTAGCAAATGGAATAGCCTTGTTTCTAGAGAAATGTGTTCTTATTTGAGGCATTGTCTGAGCTGAAGAAAAATAGAAAGACAAGACTATACTGTTTGTGATAGCACTAAATAAGCCAAAGTCTAGTTGACACCCACATAATTTGTTTTATTATAGTAAGAAACTGTGAGGTGTAATATGCCCCAATTCATATAAGCATGCCAACTGGAATACCTAAAAAGAGATCACCAAATCAAGGGGTAAAAATGAAAAAACCACACCAAAGTGCCTATATGATATATATGCATAGTAACGCTATTGAGCTCTGCATCTCAGTGTCTACTGGAGCTATTTGTGGGAAAGAGAAGGAACACACTAGTTTTCTAAAAGCATAAACAAACCTGAGAGACTGGCTTCAGAAGTAGCTGGATTGTTTACCAGTGGTGTACAAGCCAACTTAGACAAACTGGATAATGGGTATAAAGAGAATTTTCTCTCCTCATCTGTGCAGAGGAGAAAGGGAGAATTGGACCCAGAAATTGTATCACCTGAACATTCATACATCCATTTGTTTGCTCATTCATTCATTCCTTCCTTCATCTAGCAGACATTAAGGGAGTGTGGAATAGAGGCTAGGAGCTCTGGCAGATGCAAAGGTGAATCATGCACACATACTTAATCTAACGGGAGTGGGGAGAACCAAAGAGACAATTAAACATAAAAAAGCAGAAACGATTATGTGCCTTAAAAGATGAACATGTCTTGGCAAAGACCAATGCCTGTTTTCACTACTGCTAATTGTTAAGCTTGCCCAGAGGAGAAAGTGCTTACGTCCAGTAGGAACCCAAAGATAAATCAGAACATTCAAAAAACAGGGAGGGAAGACATTTCTGGTAAAGGATCAGATAAACAAAGGGAAGTGTGGCGTGCATGAGGGGATATGCAGGAGAGAGCTTATAGTTCAGTATGCAAGGAGAATAGCACAGAAAGCTCACAGGATCAAAAGGAAGAGGATTACAAAAGTGAGTGAACAGAAAAAGTACGTGCCAGAATCCATAACATTCATATGAAATGTTTTATCATGAAAATCTCAACTCAACTGAAGATGATTTTCAAGAGTTAAGACAATTAGTAGAGGGAAGGACTTTGGTATCCAGTGTGAATATTGATAAAAAGAATAAAGTTTTGGAGTTCAAATTATCATAATTACCAGAGAATAAAAGTAATACTATGGGGCCGGCTCGATAGCCCAGTGGATAGGGCGCCGGCATACCACATGGGAGGCCCTGGGTTCGATTCCCGGGGACCTCTCCTAGCGGGCAGACCGCCTTGAGAATGGCAAGCCGCCATGGGCGGGCCAGAGCCGCCGTGGGCAGGGCAAAAAGCTGCCACAGACAGGGCAAAGCTGCCACAGGCAGGGCAGGTCGCCCGCAGATGGAGCGCAGCCAGCCACCCGCGAACTGAATCAAGTGCCGGCCGTGAACGGACGCAGAGACCGCCCACAAGCGGGGAAAGCCGCGCCTGCGCAGTGACCACTCTTGGCGCGTCACCGTAGCGGGGGGAAGGGGAGATATGTAATAAAATAAATAAATCTTTAAAAAAAAAAAGTAATACTAAAGTTATTCACAATAAACTAACTTAAAGGTAGTAACATGATATTTATTTGTTCACGGGAAGGCAAAGCTATGCCTAGATCCTTTTCTGATAGCCCCTGGAAATGGCCCACCAGGGTTTCAGAGCCTCATAAGTGTTGCTTGCTTGGCAGGTAAAGTGCTTTCCCATGCTTTCTCCCCTCACCCTCAAGATTATTCAACACCCACTGAGATCCAGTGGCCTTTTTGGCATTTTGAAACAGAAAAATGTTGAGGTGAGTGAGTGAGTGTGTGTTTATGTGTATGTGTGTGTGTGTCCCTGTTGAATGTTACAGTCAAATAAATGATGTGGAAGGCATGCAAATCAATAGACTTTCAGCAACGCAAACCTTTGGGTTTGTGAGCATGTGGTCAGACCCGGTAGAGTTTTTTTTGTGTCTATTTTTAGAATGAAAAATTTCCCTAGATTTTTTATTTCTTCCTGAAAATTCACTCTCAAGCTCTTATGAATTCTCATTCTAGAACAGAAAAAATTCTCAGAGATTATGCGTTAATGCTCGAGATGGCAATAAGCAGCATTCCTCTGAGACCTAACGTGGATGTCCTTAATGAAGATTGAGATGGGTTTTATCCTCATATCATTTTTGAAAATATAGCTAAACCACATAAACAGACAAATGTTTTGCAGCTCTGATCTTAGCCCCTAGAATGGCAGCTGGGAGGGAAGAGCACTACATCTACAGCATTCAGCAAACAGTAGGGAATAAATGAATGCATGGAGTTTATATTTATTTTCTGTCTTTATATTTATTTTGATAGTTGGTGTCTGCAAGCATATTATCAAGCGACTACTACCACTGCCATAATAAAGTTTTAAACGGGAAAACTTTGTCACTCCCTCCTCACCCTCAATCCCAAGTCAGACTCATTTAATGAATGCCTTCTCTGTGACAGTTACTATCTAGGAACTGAAAATATAGTGCTTAATAAGACATACCAAGCCTCTGCCTCAAGTACAGTGTGTGCAGGAGACAGTGGGGGGTTGTGGGTTGATAAATTAATGGATGGTTGGATGGTTAGATGGCTGGATTTATGGATGGGTAGGAAAATACATTCTACAGAATCTTTGCATTTCTTTATAAGGGATAGGAGGGTCAATCTGAGAGGCAATTTTGAGTAATCATTTTGTCTAGTTGGAGACCTCATGAATTTGCAGACCCTGTCATGAAGAACAGACCCAGTTTCTCAAACACATTTGAGATCCAGATCCCAAGAGGTGGGTCAAAGAAAAAACAGATTTTGGATTGTGATGAACAAGATATTTGCAGGGGAGAGGAATGTCTGCAGTCACCACCCAGGTGTTTATCTGTTTTCCTTACTAGGGAAAAGACACTTGATCATTTTGCGTCTAATATTTTTATGGAAAACTCATGGCAATAATCTAAGAAGTTTTTTTAAACAAAGTCATGAAACATAAAATTCACCAGAGCTAAGGAAACAAATTTGAGACGCCAAGTACAGGCAGCTCTTTCTAAACATTGTGCTGTCAAGGTTGGTAGCTGGAAGTTGAAATGGGGTCAAGAGAGGGTTTAATTTTTACCATGGAAAAACAATAGTATGCTGATATGCAGATAGAGATACCCGGTAGAGAGGGGAAAGAAGATGATTGCTTGAGTGATACCTTTGTACATGAGAGGAACTCTGGTCCCGTGGACAGGTGGCAGCCTAGACAGTGTATCCAAAGCACTGGTTTTCATTTTCTCTCTTTTCCATACTTTCTGAAACATTATTTCTAAAAACTAAAAAAATCCTATATTAAAAACTTTACCTTGCCAAAGAGGAGAATTAGGGGATGGTTAATCATATTATAAAGGAACCCTTTAAAATAACAGCTCCCTCAGTATATGTAAAGCACTTTTAATATTGAATTTGCACACTACTTTTTAAAGAGCAGGTCTATTGCATAACACTGGGTACATCTGTATATGATTATAAAGCACCGAGGTAGAGACGCGACTACACGATTATGCCTATAGTGCAGTAACTTAAGGTATAATGTAGGACATTACCCTAAAGACTTGAACTTTAATAATCTGGAGGAATGGTTCGGTTTAACTTTATCCCGTGGCAGGATTATGGGGCGGAGATTGTTGACGCGTTAACATATTTTTCACCTGAGTTGATGTTGCAGCTGTCTGAGGATATTTTGTCTTTTCTTAAATTAATAAGCTCAAACTTAATTCTTAGGTCTCCTTCGCTGCCTCTGTGCTTTTATATATTCTGCACAAGTGCCTCAATGTGCCATTCTATTTTAACTATAAAATATAATAATGCATTAAAGGGAGGTGGTAACATTTATCATAAAGTTATAGTTTTTCCACTTTGCTTTCCAAATCCATTTAAGTTAGCAGCACAAAGCATAGTTCTTTTATAATGCTTATGTTCATAGAAAACACATATAAATATTCCGTCCTCCAAAATGGTTCATAAGGAGACCGTTATACAAGGGATATTTTAGGTAACATTAGTACATATGTGTAAATCCCGTATAACTTAGGCCATAAACCCACAGGATCCCAAACTCTTTGTGCTGAGAGTTCATACAAACTTCTTAATGAGATCAGAAGAAAGGCACCTGTTGGCAACTCCGCCCCTGTAATTACTACGTTGGTGGAGCTCCTGCTTTACATCCCAGAAAACTGAATTTTATTAAATTACAACTATAGATGATACAAAGGAAAAATGAAACGTGAAAAACTCAGCCAATCATTTGAATCTTTCTCTCCAATATGTTAGCTGACAATATGTATGGCTACTGAGCACTTGGAATGTGACTACCTTTAATTGAAATGTGATTTAAGTGTAAAATAGATACCAGATTCCCAAGACTTACTATAAAGAAAGAAGGCAAATTCTCACTAGTATATTTACAAGGGCTAAATGTTACAATATTTTGCATATATTGGGTTAATTAACATATATCATTGAAATTAATTTCACCTCTTTTTCCTGTTTTATGAGGCTACTAGAATACTTAAAATTACATATATGGCTTGCATTATATTTCCATCAGACATTTTTTCCTCAGACATTTCCACATGTTGCATGCTTCATAATCCATAGGGAAAAATAGCTCGTTGCTTATCTGGCATATATAGCTTGCGTGTTACTGTGGTGAAGATCTCAGATTATGAAACAAGAGTGCCTGTCTCCACTGTCTGATGCTGCATTTTCATAACAACTTACTTCACTTCTCCAGCCTTTGTTTTCTTATCCTAAAATGAGGATGATGGGATCACCTACCTCATGCAATTTTACTATGAGGGGCTGATGAGATAATTCATGGAATGATCTTAGTAGAGTGACAGGCTCGTGCAGCATTCAAGAGCTCACACATTTGGACAGGAAAGTATTTTTCAAAAATTTGAATTTGATTGTAGGAGAGGCATATATTCTCCAGTTTAGCCACAGGCTCTGTCATTCTCTGTTGTTTACACAGTCTGAGTTGGCTTTGTCCTGGGGACATTTGATTTTGTGACTTCTGCATTGTAAACAGTGCCAGGGAATTGCTCAAAAGAGACCCTTTTATCACTGGATCAGAGGAACTTGAGGCTAATTAGAGATTCCAACCAATCAGAAATGCATGTGGTTCGGTCAATTATCTATTTATTTATATTTATTTCCTGTATTCAAACTGTGCCTCTTTCATGGAGGCCCCCAGACACAACACAGTGATATAAATCGCTAGCATTAAATTATTATGATAGCCAAAAGAAACCCAAAGCATTCTACACCAAACATACCACCTGTATGTCTTGCATCGGGCCCGAGGGGTAAACCAAATAAAGTTCTTCCAAACCAAGAGGAAGAGGAAGCTAGCTTGCCAAATAGTCTATAACTTTAATTTGGGTGATTAGTTTGTACTTACACATTGTTGATAATCGAGGTGATTATGAATTTAATTAAAATACCCAGATAGTTTTATAACACTGTTCTGGAGGAGATCTGACAACGTTATCTCACTTTCGCTTTCTCAACCCTTTCTCTTCTTTATCCTTGTAGTGAACACTTGGGGAAGCATTACTGGTAATTCTGCCAACCCAGAACCCCAAATCACAATTACGTCCCTTAAAACACAATCCTTAATCTCCCTGAACCCTGAATTCTATTAAAAATGACCCCTGAATCCCATAGCCTGTCCCACTCCTCATCTCTTAGGACCCTCATCTCCCCCTCCCTTGCTCCCGGCTCACTGTGCAGCCGCCACTCTGGTTTCCCGATCGCTCCTCCAATGTGCCAGGTCTACTCTCCCCTCTGGGCCTTTGCATGGGCAGCATCTCTGCCTGGAATGATCTTTAGCTAAAACAGCAACCATTACCTAACACAGCCTTGCCCTCTCCCAACTTTAATTTCCACGTAGTATTTATTACTTTCATTCTATACATCTTACAGATTTTCTCCTGCTAGAAGATAAGCTCTGAGAGAGCAAGGATTTCTGTTTGTTTTGTTCACTGTTGTATTCTTAGTATCTACAGAAACAAAAAATATAAATAAGTAAAATATATAGCATAATAAATAATGACAAATGCTAAGAAGAAAAATAAGATTAGGAAGGGGGATAGGAGGTGCTTGGGGTCTGTGGGGAGATGGCCAGGGAAGGCTCATTTGAGGGAAGATCTGAAGGAGGTCAGGGAACAGGCCCTGTGGCCCCTTGTTGAACAGTCAGGGCAGAGTACAAAGACCCTGTGTGGGCACAGGTCTGATGTGCTACACCTGCAGGTATGGCACACTGTAGATTCTCAATAAGTATTTGTTGAATGAATAAATAAATTTCAAAGAAAGGTACTTCTTGCAATGACTCATCAAAAATGATTAAAAACAGTAAATCCACATTTCTAAGTGAGAGAGCCATCTTCAATGTGACTCCACTTTTTAAGTCAGTAGCATGATTATAGAAAACATGATTCTAATTTTCACCTTCCACGCTTTGGTCCCTTTTCTATCTCTCCCTGACATCTCAAGACAATAATAAGGTATAACAGCTCTGCGTGATGCCCTGCCATTGCTCTGCACGTGCTAAGAGTTCAGAAATTCAGATTTTGTCTTCACCCATAAGTGCTTCTACCCAGGAGGGGGGAGGCTAGTGGCTCTCCTGATTGATAGGAATTAAACTACCCTGCTTGTCCTGTCCCTTGCTTTACCAGAGGCATCCTAGAGACTGTGACAATGACCAATCCTGCCATCATTGTTCCTTTCCATCTACTACTAGCCTGGAAGCTCCTTGAAGGC
>PVKH010040955.1:0-11002 GCA_004027955.1 Chaetophractus vellerosus
TGCTCGTTTCTCGTGGCGCGCTCTGCGCTGTTAGTCCTTGCCGCTCGGGCTCCTGGCTGCCATCCACCCATCCTTGGCCTTGGACTCGCAGGGGTTTGGTGGTTCCCACGCAGAGCGTGGCGAATGGAGGGCCCCCCGGGCAGGGCTGAGTGGCGGCGGCGCCCGTCTTTCTGCGTGTGGAGATGCACTGTGCCCGCCCTCCATGTCAGGGGCACCGGCAGGGCCACAGTCGCTGACAGTCGGCTCCACCCTGGGCACAGCCCCGGCCTCCCTGACACGGATCAGCCAGGGCGCAGGGGCACCCAGGACACGGCCGGGGCTCCTGGCGGTTGACAGAGGAGTAGAGTGGCCACTTTATACTTGACGGGCTGTTGAAGGAATCTTTAGTGGTGTTTGCCTCTGTGGGTGTTGGGTTTTTGTCTCCCTCTGACGTTAGAGCCCGTGAGTTGATAAATGTCCAGCTCAGCACTTCTGAAAATAGATTGTTTCTCTTTAGCACGTAAGATACTAAAACCCATGACAGTTCCGGTGATTTATTTGACAGAGGAAGGACGGGCGTGGACGTGGGTGACGGCTGAAGGGAGGGCTGCCCTGGGCCTGGGGCTGCTGTCGGGAGGGCTCTGGCTCCCTCCCTCCAGGAGGACTGGCCGGCCCAGAGTGAGGGGCGAGACGGCTGCATCCCAGAAAGCAGCAGTTGTATCTGGGTGGAAAACAGGTCGTTGACTGACTAGACCTTGCCCCCGGGTTCCTGGGTGGTTGGTGGGTGTCCCGCTGGGAACCAGAGTGGATTTGCAGCTAGCTGGGCATCCAGCCCTCCTGTCCAGGCCCCAGCCCAGCGGCTGGAGGGGCCGGGTCAGCTCCCAAAGGTGGGTGACGTGCCTAGGAAGGACGCACAGCTGTGAGCGCCCCGCAGCAGCGGCAGACAGCGCCGCGTACCCACCCAGGGCAGAGGCGCCGGGCTCGTGTTTCCTGGGAAGCTCTCAGCCGGGCCCGTGAGGTCACAGGTGTGGCCCTGCCTGGCTGCGTCGTGCAGTGAATTCAGGTTTGGAACAGGCACCGTGTTTAAAACGCCTGAGTGCTTGGCCCGAGCACAGCAGTGACCGTCTACGTCTTCTGCAGGACGCACAGCTCACGATGGTTAAGTAAACGACTGAATAACTTGTCGTTGAGTTTTGAGTCAGTTATATTAAAAACAGACAACACCAGAGCTGAGCTATCGTGGAAGGAAAGCGTGTTGCAGGCATGTGTGCGAGCACGTGTGCACCCATGTGGGCGTCCATGAGTGTGTACACACATGCCTGACAACAGCAAGGAAAACATGAGGGGAAATTACAAAGAGGAGTGGGTGTGGCGGCATTTCGGGGAAGCCAGGCCCCCTTCTGCAGGCGCACACGGCCTGTGAGGTACGTATCTCGTGACCTGCCGTGGCGCTGGGACTGAGGGCGTCACCCCGGCCCTGCTCCGTGGAGCCCACGGTGCCTGGGCTGGACCTGGCAGCCCCAGGCCACAAGGCGCCCGGCTCGAGGGGCTGGACACCCCCACATGTCCCTGAACGTGGCTGCAGGGCGGCAAGGCTCAAGGCTCAGGGCTGAGCGCTCTTCCTGGCAAATCCCCCTCTCACGGGAGCTCTGGCTGCTGTTTGGAGGGTGGTGGGAGGGCGAGCGAGGGGGCCCTGAGGGGCCTGATGGGTGGGGTCGGGGCCCATTGGGTGTCGGGGATGCTGGCGAGATGACACCTCCACTCACCTCAGACCTTCCAATGCCAAAGCCTTAGGCTCCAGGGACGTGCCTGGGTGGACTCGGTTTCTCCCCGGCTGCCCTTGCCAGTGCTAAGAACATCCGTGTGCTTCTGTCACTGGCAGACGCTAGGGTGAAACTGACCTGCCTGAGGGGCTCCAGGTCACCTCGTGTGCACTGGGCCCCCCTGCTCTTGCTCCCACGGAGCTGAGGTGGCACAAGGCCCAGGAGGGGCCTGCCTGAAGCCCGTGGGAGGGGGCACAGGGCCCGCCTGGCAGAGTCAGGAGGGGCCTGGGCAGGGAGGACGGTGCTCCAGGTGGCCGCCTGGACTGGGGGCTCGGGGCGGTCTTGGGAAGGAGCAGGGATGGAGGCCAGGGGGCGGGTGAGTTGTCAGAGGGAGGCATGGGCAGCACAGGCAGCCCTCCTGGGGGCGTCCTCAGGCCGACGGCCTGGGCCACATACCCCACACACCCTCCACTTTTGTGGGTGCCACCCATGCAGAGGCTGGGTGAAGCACCTCTCTGGCCCTGGGACAGCATTCGGCTTCCAAGGATCCTGCTCGGCTCGGGACAGGTGGATGGACAGACATCCCTTCAGCCCGTCCCTCCTTCCCGCCGTAACTGAGCCTTCCACTGTCCGGGTTTGCCCTGAGTTCACCTGCCGGCTCCTGGCCTGTGTGGCACCGAGAGACGTTTCTCAAGAAACGTCCCCTGCCTGATGTTAGCTCTGGAAGCCCAGGCCACTGTTCACCTTGTGTTCCCCTCAAATTAGTTAACGTGAGCATGTTTCTCTCTTAACAAACACACGTACAACTTAGCATCGGAAGCAAAGGCTAGAAATGGAAGTATTTGGACCGAATCTGCTGTTATCTTAGGGTAAAAGAGATTTCCTTTCTTTGGAACAAGGAGAGTAGCTGTAGATGAGCCACGTGTGCCCCATGTCTCGCTGGGAGATTAACTCAACCTAGTAATCCTCTGGCAAACGGGCAATGGTGTTGAGGACCCCAGGGCTGCCCAGGGGCCCTGCCAGGTGGTCAGCCCCCAGCCCCGACAGCCCTGGCGTGGGAGGGCGGCAGCCTCGTCACCCTGTCATTTCCATGGGGGGTTAAGGCCATTCATTGCGACTAACTCTTGCAGGAATCGGATTTGAAGAGGGACCGTGGGTGGTGGGGTGAGCGCTTGTGGGCCCCAGCGGGGGGCGCAGTTGCCCACTCCCCGGCCAGGCGGGCAGAGGGCATCTAGCGGCTGAGCCGCCCGCCAGCACGGTTTGCCTGCACTTTTCTACCTGGTGGTCGGAAAGTGGAGCGTTCTCACGAGGAGGGAGGTGGAGCCAGGCTGCTCCCGGCGGCAGCGGGGGGGCCTCACCGCGGCCTTCTGCTTGCAGGGGGGCGAGTGAAGACCTGGAAGCGCCGCTGGTTCATCCTGACCGACAACTGCCTCTATTACTTCGAATACACGACAGTAAGTAGGGGCCGCCCGGGCTGGGCCGCGTCCAGCAGCGCTGGGACCCGGGGCCTGCCCGCGCTCTCTTCTCTCCTAGGACAAGGAGCCCCGGGGGATCATCCCGCTGGAGAACCTCAGCATACGGGAGGTGGAGGACCCGCGGAAACCCGTAAGGCGCCCGCAGCGCTGGGCGAGAACCAGCCTCGGGATCCGGGCCCCGGGTGACGCTTTCCCTTGTGTCTTCCTCCCCACCAGAACTGTTTTGAGCTTTACAACCCGAGCCACAAAGGGCAAGTTATCAAGGCCTGTAAGACGGAGGCGGACGGCCGGGTGGTGGAGGGGAACCACGTGGTGTACCGCATCTCCGCCCCCACCCCCGAGGAGAAGGACGAGTGGATGAAGTCCGTCAGGCGAGTGCGGCCCGCGGGGCGCTCGGGGCACGGGGGGGGGTCCGGAGGGTCCGAGGCCTGTCTGCTTACGTCAGCACCAGGACTTGGAGCTGTTCGCGTGTGTGAGGCGCGGGACCTGTGCTGCCGGCAGCCGGGTGCCCCTGCGCCCTAATGCGGCTTGCCTTCCCCTCCCAGAGCCAGCATCAGCAGGGACCCCTTCTACGACATGCTGGCCACGCGCAAGAGGAGGGTCGCCAACAAGAAGTAGAGCTTTTCTGGCCCGAACAGGTGAACGCTGAACTCCAGACTCCACAGCAGCAAGTGACCACGTCCTCCCCGCCCTGGGCACACCTCCACAGGCAGCGTCTCCCGAAGGCTCACAGGAGGCAGGGACCACTGCTCTGGGGCCGGGCGTCAAGAACCAGACAGTGCGCTGAAGCCTGAGCTGCGCCTGCTCTGGGGCCGCTCCGGCACGCTCCTCCCCTGCTGCCCCCGCCGGCCACAGCGGGAGGCCCGAGAGCATGGCCAGTGGCTCCTGCAGCCGATTCGGGGCTCGCTCTGTCGCTGGAACCTCAGCCACCTGATGTCGTGTGGCCAGTGCTGGTGGCCGTTCTAGAAGCCGCTGTTTTATTATCAAAACAGGATAGGAAAAGTTACCACTTTCTTATGCAGAATTTTTTTTCTCAGATATATAGGATTGTAGCTTTTATATGCCTTTTTGTATTCTGAAATTATGAGAAATACTTTCTAACAGTAGTATTTTTAGAATGGCAGCTATAAATTTAACTCCTGGACACAGGTATATACTGTGCACTGAAAAAAAAAATATGCAGCACCTAAAGGGAAGGGCTTCAGGGGGGGCACACGTGGTTCAGCCGAGCTGTCCTCGCCCCCGGGTCAGGGAGCCAGGCGGCCCCTCCTGGGCAGCGGCCACGGCGGGTTGGAACCTGCCTGCTCAGGGGCAGGGCTCTGGGAGGCTCCAGCTGTGAGCTCTTCCTTCCAGGTGGAGGCTTTTTTTTTGCTCCACTAACACTTTCTAAAAAGCAAAGCATTAAATATAAATGGTTTTGGATGTGATTCTCTTAACTGCTGAATTCAGGAAATGGAGCCTTTTCCCTGGACTCAGGCGGTCTGTCTGTTGGCCCCACAGATGTGGTCTCAGAGGGTTTGCCCGAATCCACGGGCTGTGACTGGCTTCCCGCCACGTTCTTCACTATTTAACAAGGTTTTGACAAAATGCTTAATTTTATTGACCTTACAATTTGACCAAATTTCTTAATGTGATGAATAGACGGTTTTCAGAGATTTAATCTCCCATTATGAGGAGGAAAAAAGCAAGCTATGGGATGGAAACGCGACATAAAATACCAATACCTTTAGGCCAAACAGGGTGGAAACAGGGTGGCACTTAGGGATTTCTGGAAACAGTTTAAAACCCAAGGACCCCTGACCAGGAGGTGGTCAGGCTGCTGCTCCCATAGGATGGGGGCCGCGCAGTCGGTCGCCTGGCGCGCGGCTGAGGGCGAGTGTGCCAGGGCCTGGGAGGTGCTTTGTGCCCGGGGCGAGACGGCCTTGTGCCTCCAGGGAGGGCCCGAGTCAGGAGCCTTTCTTGTTCCACGGGAGCTTACTCCCCCCCAGGACACGCACAGATACGTCGGCCCGCTTGCCGTGTGGGCTGCTCTGTGACTGGGGGGCCTTTCTCCTTGCCCCACCTGCGTAGACACATCTTGAGTTTGCACCCTTTAGATGGCATTAACTACTTCTGTGCAAAAAGAAAGTCAAAGAACACCTCAGATTGTATGTACTTACGTTCAGTTCTGAACACAGAAGTGACTAATCCTAACGATTCCCATGAGTTGCCTTGAACCGCCGTGGCCCTTTGCCTCAGTGTAGCTGGCCTTGACGTAGCTTTAAGTCACACTAGCCTGCAGAGGGGTCTAAGCCTCTAACTCCATATCATGCATCCAGCTGATTTTTTTGGTTCATTCCCAAGCTTTTAGGCTTCTTTACTGTGCTGATACCTCGAATCGCAAACCTTTGTTTTTGAGAAAGGCACCAGTCAGCACTCGAACCCTCTGCCTGCTCTGTGCAGCTCTGGCACAGAGCACAGAAATCACCCCCAAGGCCTCCCGCAGGGATGCCGCCCTCTGCGGCCAGGACGCTGCGTTGCCCACTCCATCAGTATTTCACACTCGGAAAACCTGTCTTTTCTCCCTCCTGACTTTGACCCTGGTATGACCCTGGAGCTACAGGGCTGTCTTTTGGGTTTGGCCTCAGCGTTGTGTTGGGAGAAGTGAGCATGAAGGAAACGCCTAACGAAGGGTTCCTCTGCTCCGGTAACGTGAAAGAGCTTCACCCACCGTTTCTCCAGGACCGCTGCAGACGTGGTGCCGAGAATCCATGGAACCTGCCTTCTAAGTCCAGGTTCTACAGTATTAACATGACGGGCATGCACCGCTCAGGCAGGCTGGCCCAGAAAGCCTGCCCACCAGGTCTGCTCCGCCATGCTGGAGGCAGAACGCCCCCCCCCCTCCTTGCAGCAGGGGCCTGGTCTTGTCACCTGAGCACACCTGGTCACGTTCATTGTGCCCCCCAAATGTCTATGCTCAGTGCTTGACTTATCAGTTCAGCTGTGGCCAAAGACAAAATTTCCTCCAGAGCACGGAGCAGGCAGTGTGGAGGAGCTCGTGGTTGAGAGTGCAACAGCCGTGGCCTTGGCGGTCTCTCTCGCTGGGCCCTGCTAGCTTTTCTGAGGTCTAATTGGACTGACTGTGGACCCCAGACAAAGCAAGTGTCTTCAGGGCCCGTGTGTTTGACCAGTTTATCGTGGTACCAAACTAAGTCAAAACAGGAGCTATTTATAGACACGGCAGCATTTAATGCCTCGTATAAAGCAATGTCTATTTTTCAAGTTACAAATGCATCTCTGCATAGATGTGCTTGCTGAGAAGGTAGGTCTATGGCAAGCCAGAAACCACAACTTGATTTCTCATTTTCTTAGAAAACATTTCTATTTACAGTAAATGTAGTTAATATGTATATAAATGTACATATCTTGATTTCCAGAATGTTTAAATATATATACTCCCAAAACTTGCATGAAGAACTATTCTGTATCTATTTTGTTGTAAAGTGAAGCGTTAGTAAAATTGAAGGGTTTTTGGCTGTAAAAGCACTTGCTTATGCAATAAAAATCAGTTGTTAAATGAGATTGCCTAAGATTTGGTTCTTGGACACATTGCTTAGTTCAGTCCTCCCCCCCCCCACCGAGCCTCAGGCTACACCCCCTGGCCAGGCTAACCTGCGCTTTGTAGTGGTTAAAAAAGTGATCGTGGCCAGCAGGGGGAAGAAAGAAGTGTCTGTAAGTGAATGGGGGAAACAGCAGTAAAAAAAAATAAGACTCCAAATCTTTTAATTTGCTGCCATTTATATACTATATAAATTTTACATGCTGTATATTTACAGTGGGGCAAGTGCTTTTTTAATCTTTAAAAAAACAAAGATCAAACTTTAGACATCTCTGAACAACACAAACTGTATAAACCATACAGATTATTCAGATACAAACTGTATTAAATACAGTTTTCCCCACTCCATCTCCTGATGCAGGACCAGTGAATTAAAGTGTATCACAGTTTGATAGCATATCCATATTAAAAATAAAATCACAGTATGAATTTGTCTGTAACTAGAAACTTTAAGGGACCAAGCTGACAACTCAGACTCCAATATCATATAGTCAAGACAAGAGACACTGTATAAAAAAGTGTTATGTAATAAAAACATACTGTAGGCTTTACAAATAATGTTTGGATTATACATTCATAATGTAAATACTCATTATAACTGGTAAATTGATTGGAATAGTTCCACAAAGTTCAAAAACAGAACTTGTCTATAAAATACATCTTCAAATCTTGAATACAACTAAAATATGAAGCAAATTAGTTTCTAGTATCAGACATTACAGAAAACAGACTGCTCTCAAAAGTCTAGCTGAGAGCTTGTGGATCTTTAAATCAGTCTTTAAATTAAATATGCACACTGTCAGTTTGTACTTCTAGAACTCCATGGTTCCCGCTGGCCTTGCACCAGATGTCTAGCTTGGAGGAACATTACATGAAATACAAGGAATCAACCTGAGTCTGTAATTAAGCAGCATTTGAGATGTTCTATTCCAGGGCATTATTCTCAATGTGGTTTATATACACGCTATTTTACAATGGTCAGCAGTTGTAGAAAGTGTTCATCCATTTGGAATAAGGGTAATTAAGAAAAGGTAAAAACTAAAAAAAAAGTTCTCCATGGTAAAATCTGTACAGTATTTACTAAAGAAGCACCACGCAGATTTGAACAAAGTTATTTTCTATATTTATATAATTTAAGCTGAGTTGGGGATGGCTTCTGTTGAACGTGTTGAATCTGAAAGACAAGATGCAGAAGTTAGTGACTGTGGAGAAAGAAGGTTTGGAACAAAGGCCTAGTGAGCCGCACAGGACCCCCCCTTTTCACACCACCTTTCAGCGGGTTCCCTCAAAACAGGCCACCTCAGGGCCTGGACCCAAACTGGCTGTCAATCCACCTCTTTCACTAGGGTGTGAGTTTAAGTCCTCAATGAGGGTTAGGTCTTTCCTTTGAGAGGACACATCGATACATCACGTTAATTAACCGCACATCTAATGGAGAATATTCACCGAGGTCCATTTACATCCCCCTCACGCACTAAAAGACACATTGGACAAAATTACCTTTCAAGGGCAAAATTATTTACTCTCCCATCTACCTCAGCAAGTGCAGGGTATAAAACCTGAACTGCGCTCTGCCGGGGCCACTGAATAAAATGCCAGCATTAAGTTACTTGGACGCGGCCTTGACACTGGGTCTGCTGTAAGGCACCCTTCACCACAGACGGGGGCGTTGTTGCCGCCGTGTGGTTTGGGCTGCTGACTCCCCAAGTTCCCACACCAAGAGGTGCTGAGGAGTGGGGAGCAGGGAGTCTGCACTTCCTCCCATGCTCACCATTGTTCCTTGTGCTTTGACCTTCGTCAGGGCTTTGTCACAGAGGGAAACTTCTGATGAAGAGTGACTTCCTGAGTGGAGGGGCACAAATCTCTAACCAACACAGGAGAGGTTTAATGAGGAAAAGGGGGGTCCAAACATGCTTCCAGGTGTTTGGCCTTTTCATACAAAGGGTGTGCGGGCCTGCCGAGCGAGCTGAGACCCAGAGCGGCAGGTTCACCAGACCTGCTCCCTGCAAACCTTCTCCGAGTCCCAGCAGACACACATTGGCACCCAGCGTGCGAGGAAGACTGGCTGGGAACCCCGAGTTTCTTCCACATGGAAACACCTTCATCTGGCCCCTCAACGGCCTCTACAGATAATTACGAAACGCACAGGTAGGAAGGCAGCTTACCATGACTAGTGAAGTTTCTGTTTTGAGGCCAAGTTCTCAATCACCTAGAAAGCAAAGGTCAGGACAGAGATTTTAATGCGGGTTTTGTGGTTTTCCGTGCCTATGCTGTGTGTGCGTTAAACGATGGCCAGGAAGACCAGCTGTCTGGGTCACTGAGGTCGCCTGAAACCCACCCCACACGAGGACAAGCAACCAGCTTTTCATCCAAGTGTTTTCCTAAAAACAAGAGCTTTTGTGGGAATGAAAGAACCAACTGAAAGAAACAAAAAAGCTCATGTGGGGACCAAGGGGCAGTGCTCCCAGTGGAAGATGCACCGACAGCCCAGCTCCTGGGGGTGTCCATTTGTCCACCTGTCGCCCCATTAAACGGTCCAGTGTTCAGACACCGACAGAACAACAGATCTCAGGCCAAAGAAACTGATAGCTGAATGGCATCAGATAATGCAGAAAGAGAAAGAAAATGGTCAAAGTCCCAGAACAGAGGACTTCAAGAGCATGGAGACAACAAGGGAGGGAGCCGTCCTCAGTCCCAGAGAAGGACCCTGCTCGGGTGGATGGGATGGGACAGGCACTTGGCTCCTCAGTCTGAGTGCACCACTGAGGCACCAGCTGCCACAGGCCAAGCGGACAGGGGCCAGGAGCCCAGAGTCACGGCCCAGACACAAAGCCTGACTTCGGTGTCCTCAAGACACTCGTGTGGGCCACCAAACATGATCCTGGACTACTTATCTGCTTGCTGTCTGAAGCCGTCTGTGTGGGCCAAGCTGCCACCACTGTCCCCTGGCAGCCTCCGGCTGAAACAGGATGATTCTGACAGTGGAGAAGTCACCCGCCCTCCTCAGCTAATCCTGAGACGCCAAGCCAAGGCAACCCACACCAACCCCCTTCCCCAAATCACCGAAATGCTCGCGTGAATTCAGCTGTAAAACGCACATAGTGAGTGTCTTCAACACACAGAGCAAGAAGTGTCCCACTTTAGGCTCCACTTCCTCGCTGGCATAGCAAGTCTGTCCACCTGCTACCTGTTGTCCACACCCAAATTTCCCCACAACACATGCTAGTGACTTACCCTCACCCTGGAACATCAACCCCTCACATTATCTGGATCTCTTTGGACACTAGCCCTTGGTGGGGACCTCCCGTCCCTCCTCCACCAACAGTCACTAGCTGACTGGGGGCCACTGGAGGGACAGGCTTTGCCTTTTCTCCCTGTGCCCCCCCCCATAACAGCTACATCTCAGCCATGCCCCGGACAGTCAGGAGCCAGGGAGCCCAAGAGGCTGCTGGGCACGTGCTGTGTTCATGCCATGGCAGGGGGTGGCAAGCTTGTTCTGTGAGGGGCCAGAGAAGCGTCTTCGGCTTCGTGGGCCAGATGGTCTCAGCTGTACCTACTTTGCCACCACCGCCCCAATGGAGTTGGGGGAGTCAGAGATGAGACATAAGCGAATGCGTGTGGCTGTGCTCCCATACCCTCTACTTAGGGCTACTGAAATTTGAATTTCAAGTAACTTTCATGTGAAATGACGTAGTAGTATTTGGGTTTTTTCCAACCATTATAAATGTTTTAAAGCCATCTTAACTTGGAGCTCACATAAGATGGGCGGGAATGGGCTGCAGTTTGCCAACCTCTGTTCTGCCCCACCGACTCTCTTCTGTTAATTGCAGTTCTCATGACCCAATATCCCTTCTGGGACCAAAGACCATGGGAAGCAAATTAGGAAGGAGGAGAGGGGCTGCTTTAAGTGCACCCAGAGAGCGGGGGAAGCGTTACAAAATAACAAGGGAAGAAACAAAGTTACGGAAAGCAGACACAAGAATTCCAGACACCTGGAGTCTGCAGCCATTCAGCTGAGTTAGGGGCCCACAGCCCCAACCCATCACAAGCCTGGAGCTAACGTTTCTAATGACCCAAAGCCAGCAGACTGTGAGTGAGATTATACGCCGAACACCAGAGGCTTACGGATTTAGGAGACTAAAGAGTATATTACAAAAATATTTCTATCAAAAATGATTTTAAAAACA
>PVKH010040956.1:0-11002 GCA_004027955.1 Chaetophractus vellerosus
AGTGGCTGGCAAGGTGGGTGGCGTATGGTAGGATGGTTCCAAACGTCATGGCCTAGATGAGTAAGGAAGAGTGTCAGGGAGCCGGCAGGTGAATGTCCCTGACAGCCCCCTGCCACATTTTCATGCTTTTGTTTCAGACCTAGGTCACCTCTTTTCTTAACATGCTTTCTGGCGCTGTCCTCAATACCTTTTTTTAACTAGAGGAGTTGTAAGTTTACTGAAAAATCATGCAGAAAGCTCCCATATGCACACACAGACTTCCCCATTATTAACACTTTTACATTCCTTTTTGACTACTGCTTTGCTGACCCCACTCTTTTCCTTGGCTATGGTTCACCTGGGGCCCTACAAGCTCACTTCAGGGGAGTTCATAGCTCAGCAGTTCTATTGCTAGAAGGCTGTCACAGCTAACTTGTCACTAATCATGGTGAGAAGTAGCACCGATGTGGGGAAATGATTTTTTTAAAAAATTAGAACAGATTCAAGGACATCCCCAGACCTCATTCACTCTTGCTGTATGCTGGAATTAAACACAGCCCAGGCCACATGCCTGGGGGAGGAGTTCAACATGTGCATGTGTTTGTGTGTCTCCAAGTGGGAGGCCCCAAGGCCATGTCAGTGTGAGAGCATTCATGACTAAAATCATAACCTGTTTAAAAAGGAAAAAAATAAACTCATTTTAGAAATCCACTCCACAAAAAGGGCCCAAGAGAGGGGCAAAGGTTCATGTCACGTTCATGTTTCCCACAGCACAATGTATATTCATGAAATACTAAAGACATATTAAGAACCCAATATGAGTCATTAGCTGAACATAAACAGCCTGGAAAGACACACACCAGCACTGCTTACGACGGTCATCTCCAGGACGGCACTACAGAAGTTCATATTCTTCTATGTATTATTTAAAGGTTCTTATTTTATTACAGTAAGCATTTACTTTTATAATCAGGAAAAGCATGTTTTTACAATACGTAATCAAGAAAGTATATTTTTAAAACCACCAAAACCTTCTCCAAACAATCTTATTTAATTACCAATTTCACAGGCTGCTTTTTCAGGCTGAATTAGAAGATTTTACTGTGGGCATGTTCTTTGTAATGGGTAACCATTACACTACACGCAATGAGTATAATTCATTACAGAGGAGTGGCAGCAGCCCGAGGTCCCAAGTTAGCCATCACCATGGCTGACTCTGGCCGGCCACCTCTGGCCACAAGCAGCCTCATCGATTTCCCCAGTGTGCAGGACAAGCACAAGTGGTTTGATGTGTGCTGTGATATGAAAAAGGCTGGGAAGCAAGGATCTAATGGACAGTTAACTTTTAGAAACCAGAGCACTGCTTCTGCTAACTCTTCTCAGCAATACATTATGTCTTCACATGAGCTGTTCAGATTCACAGGACTAAGATATGAGCTATTAATTCTAAGTCCAGGAAGAAGCCAACCTTTTCTGCTGACTAACCAGACTATATTAAAAGTGGGGAGAGAGGGAGGGGCTGGGAACGACAGAGATGCTGAGCTCTATAGAAAATAACTCAAAAGTATGCATTTGCATTTTATTGATAAGATGAGGAAAGAATCTGATGTGGACGAAATAACCTTATTCTAGCAAGAGACTAGAAAAGCATCAGCAAATTTACAATAAACAAACCTACGAGCCTCGCAGAGGGGAAGCTCAGTGGGCTGTGCAAAGTTTGCAACAATCAAATGCTTTTATACTCCTGACTTTCCCTGTCTCCAAGAACAAGGTTCCTGAATACAGACTCAGGAAGGGCTGAGTTCTGCTGACATTGACTAGCCAACACAGAAAAGAGCTCGCTTTTGATTTTATTTTCAGTTTGGATCCGAAACAGGCCATATTGGACGGTGCCTTTGGACAGGTGAAGCAGTAGGACTAGCAAGGATGTTTTACCAAGAACTCAAGCTCTCCGGCCTGCTTTACATCAACAAAAGTAGCAGCATATTAAGCCTAAACCCTTTAGATAAAATGAACATAAACCTGAGACTCAGTCAAGTTAAGACTTGCTTTCCTCCCACATGCTGGTTGGTATATCAACCTTGTATGCCGGGTCATCTTTTCTAGGCATTGTCAAGAAACCCTTTACCTGGAAACTAAGACTACCACGGTTCCCCACGATCAGTTTTTAGGCACCTGACACTCATCACCTCTGATCCTCACGGTGGTCCTGACGAACGGATGGATGGACAGTTGGAGGGTACACGGACAGGGCTGTTTTAGGTGGCAGCCATGTCAGTACCCCGCCTTGGAGGGGGGGTATAATTACTCCCCGTCTCCGACCTGAAGCCAGGTCCAGCGTCTGGCCCCAAGCCTCCTTCCTAGGAAGGATAGAGCCAGGATTAAAGCCCAGCAGGGCCCGCCATGCCACAATGTCTCCTTTAAGAGAGATTCCTCCTCGGAATGGCCAAGAAGTCAACACACAAATGAAACTCCTGACTCATGCCCAAAACCCCATCTCCAAGTGGTGGATTCTTGCTGACCACCACTCTGTCTATTTGAGTTTCCCATCGTGGGCGAGATGAAGGGCCTCTGAGCACACAAGGCAGTAATTCAGAAAACCAACTGCTGAATTATTCTTAATAATGACTGTATTTCACTTTTGTGTTCGGTGGTTTTGTCCCTGTGGTGAACCATGAGTCATTTACATGACTGCGAACTTCAAGAAGTCTTTATCAAGGACAAACACAGCTCCTGCAAGTTTGAGTTCGTTACATCAGCATAAAATAAATGGCAACTTAGGGAGAGAAAGGATAGAACTTCACAAAGGGACACCCCACAAAACCACACAAAGTCAAGTACAACAGGAATTATTTAGCATTTTGGTGAAGTTAGTGGGACGTGCACTGGAGTAGGCTTTGGAACACCTGGGGAGTTTTCACCTCGGGTCTATGATTCACTAGCTACATGTTTCTGAGGAAAACACTTACATTTTCTAAGTATTAAGATCCTAATATTTGCAATGGGGACAATAATACCCATTCTGCCTTCCTCACAGGAATTTAAAGACGAAAACACATGAAATTGCTTTGAAAACTGTCGTCATTATTATATATATCACCAAGCGATGATTCTAAAGTGGCTATTTTGCCCCCACACTTGTCCTTGTTCACTGACTAAACTAATCTCACCTTGAAGTGCTGGTGACCACATGTGGGATTATCCCAGAAACATCTTCCCCAGGAGAGGAGGACTGCGAGGGAGAAAGAGGACTTAGTGCCTAGTGGTCTGAGGCGGTCACCAGGCTGCAATAATGCCCAGTGTCAGAACACCTCCTCTTCTCACCTGTGGCAGCAGAGAGAGGGCACAGGGGTAGGGCGGTGTGTCCTGAGACACTAAGCCAGGGTATCAGGGGCAGGCTGGGGGTCCCGGCAGGAAGTGACCCAGGTGGTCTGATGGAGGGACAGGGACGTTCTCCTTCCTCCTCAAACTTTGCAAGGACAGAAATATCAGCTGGATTCTATGGGTTCTTCCTCAACACTTCTCTTTTAAAACGCAATCCCTCCTCGGAGAGCATTCCATCAACCCCCTGAACGCGGTGGTATGAGCCCTTTCTTCACTGACAGGGGTGCAGGAGGAGGGACCAGAGAGGAGCTGTCCAGGGGGAGGGGTTGCCGATCAGAGAAAGGGGTCTAAGGAGCTTGGGAGACAACAGTCCCTCTTGACCACATGTGGCTACAACCTGTCCTGAAGGAAGTACCTAGGTCATGTGTATCCATAGGGAATGGGGACAAAGACGTAAGAATGCCACAGAAGGTTTTCAGGAAGTGCTCCAAGGCGCAGCACACCCAGCTCTCCCTGGCACTTCCTTCAGCTCCCGCAGGCTTCCCGAGATGTACTTGCTTGCCTTGTTTTGCAGGGAATGCTAAAACAATGGGAGGAGGACCAAGGGCTGAACCACTGCATTCCCCATGGCCCCTTATAAAGGCATCTTGATGGGGTCTGCCTCCTGCCTGGGGCTAAGACTGGGGCATAACAGAAGGCAGAGCTCACCGTGCAAGATTCTCCAAGGTGCTAAATGTTCCAATTCATGTAGAGTGAGAGTGACAGCAGCGGGGAGAGGCCACACCACATCAGGGGCTGGGGGTATGCGCTGGCTCGAAGGTTCCTGAGTAGTCTGGCTTTAGTATTACCAATCGGGCAGCAGGCTACGCTACTCCTCACTGCCAGGCCAGGAGGGGCAAATGCTTCTCTCACGGATTTCCAGGTGAGACATGTGGGGCCTGGTGAGGACACCTCAGCAAGCAGGCGACAGAGCCGGGTACAGACCCAGTACCAGGCAGGTCCAGAGCCACAAGCTGACTTGTGCAGGCTGCTTGCCAAACACTTTTTTTGAAATAGGAAAGGTATAATATATATACCAGCTACTTCACTTTTTAAGAGTATTTTGATGCTGAACAATAAAACAAAAACATACCCTGAAAATCACTGACAGAATGATCTCCGAGTTGGCTTGCTTTCTGCTCCACCAGCTTATGGATTTGTGAATTGCAGCCTATTTTGCAGACCCAACCCAGGCAGTGGGTCATAGACACTGGAGAATTAAAACCCACATGGGGGGGCGGCCATCAACTCACACGGACACAACTGCTGACCTCAGACTGGACAAGGCCCCACTTCTATAAAAGCAGAGAGGCCAAATGCACACAGAAGCAGCAGTTTAATTTATCTCTGAAATTTTCAAAATATTCACGACAGATGCTACGCTCTTTGATCCTATCTTCAATCGTATTCCATCCACTGGAACAAACGACAAGGGAGCATTTATATAATGGCTGTGTTCTGAAACGAGAATGTGAGGTGGATTTTCTGGGAAATCAAAATCTATTTTGAATACATCAGGCTATTTCATTCTTGAAAAGAAACTCAGAAAGGAATCCTTTGGAAAAGGGAAAACTCTTTATAAAAGGATTATTCATACCTGTATCTAGCTTAATTTTACATATTAAGTTTATCCAGAAAGAGCCACACCCATGTACTTTAAGGGGTCTTGATAATAAAATGAACATATACAGTTAAAAGGGGATATGTTATTAGGTATAAAATATAAAAATTGAAGTTATTAACATCAATTAAAAACTATGTGAAAGGCATACTTTTCCACTGTGTCCATCCTTCTTTCTGATCACTTTTTAAAACAATTGTTTCCAGATGGCATAAATCACCATACTTGAAGTTTTGAATTTTCTCCTAAAACTTGCTATCTGGAAAGGCTGCACATTTAGAACTATAAACTGACAGCGTCACAATGCAGCTCCTTGTTGATAAATCTCACTGCTCTGAGGAGCAGCTGATAATTCTGGAGT
This sequence comes from Chaetophractus vellerosus, assembly GCA_004027955.1. Classification (NCBI taxonomy): domain Eukaryota; kingdom Metazoa; phylum Chordata; class Mammalia; order Cingulata; family Chlamyphoridae; genus Chaetophractus; species Chaetophractus vellerosus. The sequence goes on from PVKH010040956.1 coordinate 5,325, forward strand.
TATCCTGCCAAGACGATTTACTCACTACCACGAATGCTTCCAAGGAAGCCACAGCTCCCTGAGACTTAGAGATACACGGGCCCTGCTGCTTCTCTTGCTGGGCCAGGCTTCCTTATTGTCCCATGACCCTCTGCAGAACGATTCTGAAGCGGTCCTCCTGGGACAGCCGGGAAGAGGAGCCTGGGACAGCCGGGAAGGGGAGCCTGGCACCCCAGGCAGTTCAAACCCTACCCGAGAGCCAAGGAGCTGGAAACAAGTTTGAAGCCCATTCTCCCATCTGTAAAACTGGTCTAGGCACACCCACCTTGAGGGGGCTGAGGGGCAATTTACCAGATCCAGCCCCAGCGCCCACTGTGAGTGTGCAGGGGGCCCCCTAATAAGTGTCCCTTCAGACAGCAGCCCCTCGGGACAAGCAGAACAACGCGCCCTGCAGGGCTGGGGGTCCAGGACTCAGAATCCAGTTACATTCACGGAATTAAGAGAAATGAAAAGCTGCAAAATCACAGTTCCAGAAAACAGAAGGTGCTTTGTAGTCAGAGGCCCAGAGGGATCCAATGATTTGCCCCAGACCAGGCCACAACCCGAGGGTCAACTGTGAATCCCCAGATGAGGCCGCTACCCAGGAGGCGGCCGCTGAGAGGAGAACCTCTTGACAGGGCTTTTATCAGGGACAAATAATGAACCACAGGCATAAGGTACTGGCTATTCACACGAGGAGCCTTGTAACAGGTACATTACTTTATAGGTTTATGAGCAATTGCACCCACGTATTAAACTCCTGAGACCCTATGAGAACAGAGATTTAAATAACAGCAGTTCCAGAGTTATCTAGGTGTCACATTCCCAGGTTCAGATTACATATGACAGCTGCAAATTCAGTAGTAGTAGAAGCAGAAATACACAGCTTGTCAGGTGTCCATGTGTCTAGTGTGCGGTAAACAGTCAGTGCTCAATGTTAGCTGTATTGTTACTAAACACTGTGATTATCACGAGTTCACATCTTAAGATAATATGGGGCCGGCTGTAGCCCAACTGGTAGGGCGCCTGTTTACCACATGGGAGGCCCCGGGTTCGGTTCCTGGGGCCTCCTCGAGCGGGCAGACCGCCTTGAGAAGGCAAGCCGCCGCGGGCAGGGCAAGCCCCCGCGAGTAGGGCAAGCCGCCACGAGCAGGCAGGCCGCCGCGCGGTGAGCTGACTCGGCGGGTCGTCGCAGTGAGGGGAGACAAGCAGACACAGAAGAACGCACAGATGAACAAGCAAGAACAAGCAGAAAGGGGGGGATATATAATAAATTTTAAAAATAATAAAAAAAGATAATATGTATACTTAGACAAGTATCAAGCTATACTACTAATCATTTAATACAAATGAAAAAGTCAATAAAAATGCCGTAATTGCCCACCAGCTTGACCTATATAAAAATTTACTAAGGTAAGAAACATTACCACAAGACTGAAAGCAAAAGAAACCAGATGAGAACCACCGTGTTCCTCAAACGCATTCTACAATAAAACACACTAAAACTATTTGCCCCTCACACACTCCAGCCAATTTTCATAGGTGCCAACGTACACAAAGGTTGTTTTGTATCTGGGACACCATCTTAAACTTTCGTGCCAGATATTCTGGGCTCAAAAAACGATAAAGTCGCGTCCTTTCTAAAAGGATTAACATTTTTTAGAATAAAGACATAAAATTAGCTAACTTTCCAAAGCCTTTTTAGCAATTGGTTTTGTTTCTGGTCAAGAAATAAACCAGAGAGCTCTAAACATCATCACCTCAGGTGACTTACGAATCCTTAATGTCGGCATTTCATTAAAAGTGTAAGAAAAAGAGTTCCCTTACAAAACTCTGAGGAAAAAAGATGAGGCAACGTGTGCGTGATATGAGCTGCCGCAGCACCTTCAGTGCTCTGGGAACGAGCGGGTGTGAGGTGCCAGGAGCGGGGCTTCCCAGTCTAGCATGCGCTGAGGCTGCAGGCCCCTTCCCCGCCTAAGACACAGAAGCTCAGAGCCCCCTCACAAAGCCAGCGGGCACCTGCAGTCTCGGCCACTCGGCGCCAGAGCCCTGGCCCTGAAGCCCGGAAAGCACAGGCCAGCTCGCAGCGCCTGTCACGGCACTCCATGGCCACGTGTACTGACCCACCTATTACCTATTTCTCACATTAATAACTGGGGGGGGGGGAGGCGGCTCATTTCCACAACAGGTCATCTGGAAGTACTCATCCAAGCACACTGAAGACAAATTCACGGAGAAAACGGATGGCATAAGCCCAGCGCCGGGCCGGGTGCTCCTCGGAGCCCTTATCTGCACAGCTCTCTGAGCAGGGCAGGGCGGGAACTGCAACCTCCACTTTGGAGACAACAGTTAGGTCACCCGGCGACAGTCAAGACAGGCGCCCGGCTCTTCCAGCTCTGTCTGTGGGCTCTTTCTGCCACAGCACGGGGGCGAGCAAATCTCTAAACTGCAACTATTCACCGTAGGAGCGTCCCAGCATGACAAGGGACAATTCATAAATCAGGAAACAGTAAATAAACATAAATAGCTCTACCTAAAGAGGGACAAATTAATGAGTTCATTTTATGCCTATTATATTATCAAAAGGAAAGTAAAAAAAAAATCCACTGATATGGAAAACACTTAGTGCTGGTGGGCAATTGGCTATAAAAGAGTACCCAGATCACATGCATACAATAGCACTCTCAACCTAAAAATTTTCCCCAGGAAACACTTTTATGAAAGAAAGGAGATACGCAGAAGAAGCTATTGATAATACTATTATCCAACACCCATCCCCTAGCAAAATTATTTAGGGCATTTAATCCCTTTACAGCGCTTTATCTTTGATGCTATTAAAACATCAAACCTTCCACCCCAAGAACAGGTGCCCTGTGTGCAAAACCAGATTAAATCAATACCTGCTTCATATAGGCATAGCACATGGTCTCTGCAACACGTTTGCCTTCATCGTAACAGGCTCGGGGTCCTATTGGATTCACGTGGCCCCAGTAATCCTCACTTTGAGGGTGAACTTCAGGATCTGTGGATCGGGAAAGACAGGAATTTGTTCTCATCCTTCCTGTTTCTCAGGCTTATGAACGGTGCATATTTATGAGGAAAAAGGGAGCTTTGGAAAGACCAAGGTGAGCACTTGCAAATGCTTAAGTCTGAAAGAATCGCAGTGTTCTCTAATCAATTCTCCAAGTTCCAGTGGGACGTGGTCTTTTTACCTCCGATAAAAGAAGTAATAACGGCATTTTACTATTTTACAGAAAAGTAAATGAATTAAGAGCGCAACGTCTCTCAATTTTAAGTCCTCTCTCTCTCAAAAATTGTTCTTCACTTTTAGGTTGTTAAGACAAACTATAACTAAATACAATCCAAATGAAGAGCTATAAAGTTTAATTTTATATTTGTAACATATATATGGTAAAACATATATTTACTGAGAATTATTAAAAAATTTCCATGGAACACAATGACTGTCAAATACTCCATCGCCGGAACAAAGGTGAGAACACAGATGGGAGAACCAGAACATAGCGGTGCGTGAATTCCACAAATCACAACAGAACATACTTTAAGAACCCTACAGAAAACAAGCGGCTGTCAAATATGCCGATAACAAAGCAGGTGGGCGGTGGGGTGGGGGCAGGTGCGGGACAGATGTCCTTGTGCCCCTGTGGACAGAGAACACGAGCACCGTTACATTTCAGACGTATGAAAAGCTTCAGCCCTTCCGACCGTATCAACACTACTTGTTTTGTGATATATTCAGTCAGCGAGGAAGCAGAGAGGCCCTGCCAAGGCCATGTCCAGGGAAACCTGCGACTCCCTTGCTGAGCCTTGATGCAGAAAGAAGAGGGAGAGAATGCAGGAGTCTACTCACCTGCCTACTCTAAAAGCAACTAAGCAAACACGTGGCAAGGCAGACACTTCTAAGATCTCACAGAGGAAGGAGATGCCATTCTACCTTTTCATAGGGATTAAAAAATATATAAACTGCATTTAGTAGGATTTCTATTCTGGTGATTTTTTTTTCATTTGGTTCCCTTACTTAAAGGAAAAAAAAGGCATCTTCCCAGCCTCATTTCTACTGTCCACACAGTAATGTGATGTAGAAAATTACATCACGCCAGAGTCTGGCTTCTGCAGACTCTGCCAAGTCAACTGAGCAGCTTGCCGTAACACTGCGCTCACGTCGGTTTGGGGTTTGAACAGAAATCAACACGAACTGACAACGGGAGCTCTCATCACCACTCCGAATACTGGCTCTCTTTAAGAGGAAAACTTTATCACTCGTGGACCTGGGGAGGGGAGGATGAGAGCACTGCAGGTTGGTAAACAGGTTCATGATTTTTCTGGATCTACCTTTTTAAGGTTCTTCCAGAAATCCTCCTAAGTCACTTGAGGCAATCGGGACATGTCTCTTCACCATTTGGGCCTTAAAGGCCAACCTGCAAGTTCTTGGAAGGTCAAGTCTGCAAAACTGCATTGTTCCCACTAGAGAGTAACATATGCCAGTTATACAGTTAAAAAAAAAAAAAAAAAAAAAACCCTAATGAATTTGATCCCTGGGGTGCTTTCACAATAGAATGGTAAGAACACTTTTGTGGCTTCATAATGGTGGATGCTTCCTTATTTGCAAGCCTATGCGACAAAATACTCCAAGGCTATGCTTCGGCAGCTGACGAATAGTTTCACCCCACCCAGAAGAGGGCCTCGGAGACCAGGGCTGGCTGAAACGCAATGCTTCTACGCTGTTCCGTGCAGGAATACGGCGTGGTCTTGACCTTCTTAGAAAAGGAATCCTGGGCTCATCTTTGATGGCTATTTTTTTAAAATCTAAGACAGGATGGAAACAGTCAAATGGGGCTGGAGCACCCTCCCCTCAGGTGGGAGCACCACTCACTCACCTCCATACACCTCAGAGGTAGAGGCCAGGAGCAGGCGTGCTCCTACTCGTTTCGCCAGCCCTACAAAAAACAAGCATGATGAGAAGCTGAATTTCAGGAAAACCCGTGCATGTGCACATTTTTATGGCCAATTTAAGTAATTTTTTTTTAAGATTTATTTTTATTTATTTATATATCCTCCCCTTGCTGCCTGCACTTGCTGTGTTCACTTGCTTTGCGCTCCTCTGCCTCTCCTTGTCTCCCCCTGCTGTGGCATCCCGCTGAGTCAGCTCACCGTGCGGCGGCTTGCCTTCTCCAGGAGGCCCCGGGAACTGAACCCGGGGCCTCCCATGTGGTAAACCAGAGCCCCACCATTGAGCCACAGCTGGTTCCCAGTAATTTTTTTTTTTAACATTAAAGGTATCTGATTATCTATTTATCACCAATTATTGCATCTGCTTAGGAACCAAAATAAAAACAAAAGCTGTAAGAAAACCACAAATGAATACCCAGGACAGAATTTAGTTGGATACTTATAGCTGTACATTGTTTGTAGAATCTTTTAGTTCAATAAGGTATGATTTGAGATTTGTTAACTCTTTTTTTGCCCCAGAATATCACTCATCGTTCAGTATTTTGCCAGGTAAATTCACTCCTTACCAGAAAGCTGAGCCCATCTCATCTTAACTTCCACTATTCCCCCCAAAATGGTCCACCAGCTCTTCCTTGAATGTTTCCCCCCATTTCTGACTGTGCCCACACCCCTCCCTTGTCTGCTCCCCC
>PVKH010040957.1:0-10814 GCA_004027955.1 Chaetophractus vellerosus
TTATAATATCTGTTTAAAAATTTTTGACTGCTAATCCCACCTCTGTCATTTAATATTCTGTTTCTATTGATTATATTTCTCCTCATTTTTGGCCATAACAATGATAAGAATGATCACAGACTCCTTGCAAGAAAATTCAAGCCAGAAGACTTGAACAATATCTTTACAGTGCTCAAAGAGGGGGCTGGCTGTAGCCCAGTGGATAGGGCACCAGTTCACCACATGGGAGGCCCCGGGTTCGGTCCCCAGGGCCTCTCTAAGTGGGCAGACCGCCTTGAGAGGGTGAGCCACCATGGGCGGGGCAGAGCCACCAAGGGCAGGGCAAAAAGCTGCCACAGGCAGGGCAAGTCGCCCGCGAACAAGCAGAGCCGCCCATGAGCGGGGCAAGCCACCTGCGCGGTGAGCTGACTCAGCACATCGCCGCAATGGGGGGAGACAGCAGACACAGAAGAAGGCAAAAAAAAATGAACACAGCAAGAACAAGCAGAAAAGGGGGATATGTAACAACAAAAAAAAAGTGCTCAAAGAAAAAAATTGTCAACCTAGAAGTCTATATCCAAGAGAAAAAAAAGACATCAATGGAGGAGAAATAAATACATTTTTCAGACAAAGAGAAACTGATAGAATTTGTCATCAACAGAAATTATTATAAGAAATATTAAAGGAAGTTTTTCAGGTGGAAGGAAAATGATACCAGATGGAAACGTGGATCAAAAATGAAATAAAGATGGGAACCGGCTGTAGCTCAATTGGTAGGGCTCCGGTTTACCACATGGGAGGCCCCAGGTTTGGTTCCCAGGGCCTCCTCCAGCAGGCAGGCCGCCTCGAGAAGGCAAGCCGCCGCGGGCAGGGCAAGCCCCTGCAAGCAGGGCAAGCCGCCTCGAGCAGGCAGGCCGCAGTGCGGTGAGCTGACTCGGCAGGCTGCCACAGCAGGGGGAGACAAGCAGACACAGAAGAACGCAAAAATGAACACAGCAAGAATAAGCAGAAAAGGGGGGGGGCGATATATAATAAATAAAAAATAAATCTTAAAAAAAAGATGAATTTAAAAAATGAAATAAAGAATGATGGAAATGGCATATATGTGGGTAAATATAAAAGAGCTTTCTCAAAATTTAAATTTCTTAAAAAGAGAATTGACTCTTTAAGGAAAAAATGGTAATTATTATAAGACTCGTAATTTATGTGTTAATAAAATCTATGACAATAATAGCACAGCAGGTGGGGAGAGTGGTTATAAGCTGCTGTAGGATTTTAAAATTATATGTGAAGTATATATAATATTATTTGAAAGTAGACAATGACAAAGTAATGACAATAACAAAAATTGTAAATCCTAGAGCAACCACTAAATAAATGAGATAGTGACAATAACCCAATGGTGGAGATGAAAGGGAATACAAAAAATACTCAAAGTAAAAAAAGGCAAGAAAATATAAGAAGAAAGAACAAACGAAACCATTGAAAAACAGCAAGATGGTAGATTTAAACCCAACAATATTGATACTTAAATGTAAATGAGCTAAACACTCTTTTTTTTTTTTTTAAAGATTTATTTATTTTATTACATATCTCCCCTTCCCCCCTGTTGCGGCGATGCGCCGAGACTGGTCACTGCGCAGGCGCGGCTTTCCCCGCTTGTGGGCGGCTTCTGCTTCTATTCACGGCCGGCTCTTGCTTCAGTTGGCGGGTGGCTGGCTGCGCTCCATTCGTGGGCGACCTGACCTGCCCTGCCCGTGGCGGCTTTTGCCCTGTCCGTGGCAGCTTTTTGTCCTGCCCACGGCGGCTCTGGCCCGCCCATGTCAGCTTGCCATTCTCAAGGCGGTCTGCCCGCTAGGAGAGGTCCCCGGGAACCGAACCCGGGGCCTCCCATGTGGTATGCCGGTGCCCTATCCACTGGGCTATCGAGCCGGCCCAAGCTAAACACTCTTAATTAAAAGACAATGATTGCCAGACTGGATAAGAAAGCCAGACCCAACTATATGCTATCTACAAGAAAACCACTTTAAACTTAAAGACTCAGATAGGTTAAAGGTAAATGGGTGAAAAAAGATGTAACATGCTGTATTAGTTTTCAATGGCTCCCATAACAAATTACCACAAACATAATGGCTTAACCAACACAAACTTACTAGTGTACAGTTTGGTAGGTTAGAAATCCAACATGAATTTCTCTGGGCTAAAATCAAGGTGTCAGCAGGGCTATGTTCTTTTCCAAAAGCTCTAGAGGAAAATCAGTTTCCTTGCCTTTTCCATCTTCTAGAGGGCACCCACATTCCTTGGCTCAGGGCTCCTTCCTCTGTATTTAAAGCCAGTGATGGAGGGTCTCGTGTTCTTTGTATAGCATCACTCTGGCAATTCTTCTATAGTCATGTCTCCCTCCAACCACAGCCAGGAAAGGTTCTCTGCTCTTAAGGAATCATGTGATTCGACTGGGCCTGCCTGGAAAATCTCAGTCATTAAGTGTAACCACATTTGCAAAGTCCCCTTTGCTGAGTAAAGTAATATATTCACAGGTTCCAAGGATTAGGCTGTGGAAGATTTGGGCAGCCACTATTCTGCCTGCCACACATTATCAAGATAGACCATAAGGTGGACCACATAAAAGTTTTGATAAATTTAAAAGGATTAAAATCATACAGAGTACATTCTCTGATATCAAAAGAATTAAATTAGAAATCAGTAATAGAAAGATTTGCAAGTAAACAATACAATTTTAAATAACGAGGGGGAATTATAAAATAGTTTGTACTGAATGAAATACTTCAGAGCTTTAATTGTTTAAATTAGAAAAGAAGAAAGGTCTAAAATCAATGATCTAAGCACCCACTTTAAAAAGTGAACAAAAGAAAAACAAGTGGAAACCAAAGTAGGTAGAACAAAGGAAATAATAAAGGTTAGAGTGGAAATCAGTGAAATAGAAAATGGACGAATAGAGCAAAACCAACGACACCAAAACCTGGATCTTTAAAATATCATTAAAATGGATAAATCTCTAGCCACACTGATTTTTTAAAAAAATACACAAATTACCAATATCATGAATGAAAGAGGGAACATCATTACAGTCTACAGGCATTAAAAGGCTAATAAGGGAATATTATGAACAACTTATTATCAATAAATTTGACAACTCAGATGAAATGGATACATTTCTTGAGATCCTGTATTAATTTCCTATTGCTGCTATTAAAAATTGCTATCAACTTAGTGCCTTAAAACAACCCCATATTATTATCTTACAGTTCTAGAGGTCAGAAGACCAAAATGGATCTCACTAGGCTAAAATCAAGGAATCGGCAGGATTGCATTCCTTGTTGAGGCACTAGGAGAGAATCTGTTTCCTTGCCTTTTCCAGCTTTTCCAGGCTGCCTGCATTCCTTGGCTTCTGGCTCTCAGACAGCAATTGCATCACCCTGACCTCTGCTTCCAACGTCATGTCTCCTTCTCTGACTCTGACTTTCCTGCCATCCTCTTAAAAGGACCCTTGTGATTATATTGGCCTCCCTTGGATAACGCAGGCTAATCTTCCCATCTCAAGATCCTTAACTTAATTGCATATTTAAAGTCATTTTTTCTATGTAAGGTAACATATTCACAGCTTTGGGGTACTAGGACATGGGCATCTTTAGGAGGTCATTCTGCCTACCACAGACACAAATGGCCAAAACTGACCCACAAAGAAAGAGAAACCTTGAACTTCTATTAAAGTAATTGAATCTGTAGCTTAAAACCTTCCCACAAAGAAGCATTCAGGCTGAGATGGTTTCAGTAGTGAGTTCTGTCAAACATTAAGGGAAGAAATGAACTTTGCCTCTTCAAACTAAACATAAAAATTAAACTGAAATGATCATAGGCCTAAACTTACAGCAAACACTATTAAACTTCTAGAGGGAAACATAGAAGGACATGTTTCTGACCTTGAAGTAGGCAAAGAATATTTAGGCAGGACACAAAAAGCATGAATCATCAAAGACAAACTGATGTTTTTCCCATCAAAATAAAAACCTTTGCTCTTCAAAGATGTTAAGAAAATGAAAAAGTCAGTCATTGAATGGAAGAAAATAAATGCAATACATATATCTGATAGAGACTTCTTTCAGAATAAAGAACTCTTACAACTCAATAATAATAAGAAAAATCCAACAAAAGAAGTGGCAAAGAAGATTCGTAGATGGCCAATAAGCACATGAGAAGATGTGCAACGTCATTAGTCATCAAGGTAGTACATATTAAAGCAGGGGTTCTTAACCAGGGCTCTGTGAGCTTGAATTGAAAAAAATAAACTTATTATCTTTATTTTCTCTGACCACCGATGTTGAGTGTCATAAAACTATCTGCTGCTACATTCTGAGAAGGGGTCTGTGGAACAAAAAACGTTAAGAACCCCTGTATTAAAACCATATCAATATACTACTACTCACCCATTCAAATGGCTAAAATTTTTAAAAGGCTGAAAATACCAGCAATAGCAAGAATGTGAAGCACCTGAATCTCTCATATATTGTTGGTGAGACTGTAGAATAGCATAACCACTGTGGAAAACAGTCTGGCAGTTTTTTCTTAAGTTAAATATACACTTAGTATAGGACCAATTCTAGATTTTGCTCCTGATAGATGCAAATATATGTCCACACAAAGACTTGCAAATTAATGAACATAACAACTTATTCAAAATAACCAAAATCTGGAAACAACCAAAATGTCCATCAATAGGGGAAGAGATAAACAAATTATAGTATATTCAGACAATGGGCTTTTACTCAGCAATAAAAAGAACAGGGGAGTGGATGTGGCTCAAGCAGTTAAGTGCCTGCTTCCCACATGGGAGGTCCCGGGTTGGTCCTTGGTACCTCCTTAAAAAGAAAAGAAAAGAAAAGAAACAAAACACAAGCAAATTAACAAAAGCCCCAACTTGGGGGAGCCGGTGTGGCTCAGTAGTTGAGTGCCAGCTTCCCGCATATGAGCTCCTGGATTCAATCCCTGGCCCTGGTACCCCAGAAAAAAAAAAGCAACAAACTAGCAATACCTATAACAGAATGGATGAATCCAAAAAACCATTACGCTGAGCAAAAATAAAGACAAAAGAGCAAATACTGCATATTTTTAATTTATATGAAATTCTAGAATAGGCAAAATTAGTATATATTGACAGAAAGAGGATCAGTGGTTGACTGGAGCTGAGGATGAAAGGAATTGACTGCAAAAGGTTACTTTAGCAGTGATGGAAATCTTCATCATAGTGATAATTACATGGGTGTATATATTTGTACAAAAATCATTGCAGGAAGTGGATGTGGCTCAAGCAATTGAGCTCCTACCTACCACATGGGAGGTCCCTGGTTCAGTTCCTGGTGCCTCCTAAAGAAGACAGCGAGCTGGTGCGATGGGCAGGCATGGCAAGCTGCTTCAACAAGATGACAAAACAAGAGACACAGGAAGAAAAACATAATGAGAGATACAACAAACAGGGAATGGAGGTGGCTCAAGTGATTAGGCTCCTCTCTCCCACATTGGAGGTCCTGGGTTCAGTTTTCGGTGCCTCATAAAGAAATAAGGAAGACAAACAGACACAGCAAGTGCAAATCAACGAGGGGATGGGGAGAAATAAATAAATACACTGAATGATGCACTTAAAAAGCATGCATTTTAAAAAATAAAATAAAATAAATTTAAAAATTATAATCTTTGGGCCCCATTCCTAGAGTTTCCAATATGGTAAAGTTGACATGAACTCCAGTAATATGCATTTTAAAAAACCTAATGGATAATTATGCTGCAGATTGTTTCTCTTATGGGAATAACACTGGCCTCTATGAACACCCAACTATTGGGAAAACAAACCAACTAGACAAAAACAGTTCCAAAACAAACAAACAAAAAAAGAATTTGAGTTTTTGTGTGCCCTTGTTCTATCCCCCAACCTCCATTTTTGCTGGAACACTGGTCACTCTCAAGGGCATCTCTTTAGGTACTCTCTTATCCCAACTGTGGCTTGGCTGTGGATAAACTTCCTCCTTCATCTTTTATAAAAACAAACATCCTAAGAAGATAAATGGAATAAAAGCAAAATAAAAACACATTACAATTGCAGAGAAACCAATATATTTGCAGAGCACAAGTTCTTTTCCATAAAGTAATTCAAGTCTGGTACCAGATGGGCTTGGATGGCCCAGGTCACTGGACAAATGGTATCTGCAAATACGCCCACCCTGTGTGGAGAATGGAACAGTACAATGACCTGGGGATGCTAGCACCCAGAGCCCAGCCTCCTTCCCACCCACTTCTTTAGTAGAGGAAAGGGTCATTTCCTTGCCAAATTAAATTAAACCACAGTGCTCTATTTTTACTCCTTAGTCTTTTCCTGCCACCTGACACATCTTCCCCTTATTCTGGCACCCCTGTTTTGTCCACCTGTTGAAATCTTTCCCATCTCTCATGGCTCTGCTTGAATAACAGTTCCAAGAGAGCACAATAGTCAAATGGCCCACTTTCACCCCTGAATTCCTGTGACACTCGGCTTGAAGAGCTCTTACAGACATATTGATCTGTATTTTAGTTATTTATGTGTATGCCATATCTACTCTGCTACATTGTGATCTTCTTGATTATAGAAACTATAATTTATCTATACTAGGTATAGTCTGCATCCTAGTACATGGCTTTTCACTCAGTGGGTGTTTTACATATTTATTGTAGAAATGAATGAATGATTAGGTCCATGCTGATCCATGCCGTGGGGCTTGTGCTCATGCTGTTTCCCCTTCCTGGAAAACCCTTCCCACCTCAAGAGTTACTTCCTCCAAGATGCCTTTCCAGAATCCCCAAGCTGTTGGGCTCTATCTTAAGGTAGGTATACCTCTATCTTATCACTTACCATAATAGATCAAAATCTATTGTTTTGTACCTGTTTCACCCGCCTAACCATAAGTTTCAAGAAGCCAAGGATTTCGTCCTAGTCATTCTTTTTTTAAAAATTTTAATTAGCTAGCCATTCTCATCTTCCCACCACCTAGTCCAGTGTTTGCTAATAGTATGCATTTCATAAGTGTTTGTTAAACAAAAAGATCCTTTCAGAAGTTTCTGGAATCACTAGCCTACGTAACAGAGGGCCTGATTTATTTAGTTTGCGTTCCTATTAGAGTAGCCAAAACTATGCTGAGTCTCAATCCCAGAGAAAACCCAGCTGAAACAGCCTTCCCACCCTGTTTCCTCATGGCTGAACGAAGGAGCAGGACCAGATGTTCTCTGGGGTCTTTTATATTTCCACAATCCTTGTATTCTAGGAATTCCCCAGCGGAATAGATAAAAGTAAAGAAGAGACATGTGTGGCGTCCCCTTCTCAGAAGGTCTTTAAAATGGACCCCCGACCTCTGGAATGGCCAGATATAGGAAAACAATTGTGGCCCTTCAGAATCCATGGCTTCCTCTACCTTAATACATTTCTCTCTCCCTTTACCTCCCCTCCTCTCTCTTTTTCTGCTTCTTCGTTCTCCTAGCCTCTCCTCTTCTTTTCCTCTTTCCGTATCTGCTTCTCTTCTCCTACGGGTCCCACCGCACTTTCCCAGTACCACTGTTTCGCCCGCTTTCTCTTTCTCGCCAGTCAGCTGTATCTCATCCATCTCGGGTCCCCTTCGTTTATCCTGTTCTCCCACCCACGCCCCCGGCCCCACGCTCTCCCTCGCCTCCCTCCTCTTCTCTCTGCCTGCAGGAAGCCGAGCCTCCTCACGAAGCCGAGAGGTGGGAGGGTGGGTGGGGGTGGGCCCGGGTGCCGCGGTCCCGCCCCTCCGTGCGTGTGTGAAAGTCTGTGTGGCGGTGACGCGGCGCCGGCGGCGGGGAGGGAGGCAAGCCGATTGCTGGGGCTGCTCGGCTCCTGCGCGCCCTCGCGCTCCCCGCCGCCCGCCGAGGCGCAGGCAGGGCGCAGGCGGCGGCGGGCGGCATGGAGAGCCTGCTGGAGAACCCGGTGCGCGCCGTGCTCTACCTCAAGGAGCTCACGGCCATCGTGCAGAACCAGCAGAGCCTCATCCACACCCAGCGCCAGCGCATCGACGAGCTGGAGCGGCGGCTGGACGAGCTAAGCGCCGAGAACCGCAGCCTGTGGGAGCACCAGCAGCTGCTGCAAGCCCAGCCTCCGCCCGGGCTCGTTCCCCCGTCGCTAGCCCCGCTGCCGGCTCCCCCAGCCGCCGCCGCCGCCGCCGCCGGGGCCCAGGAGCCGCTCCAGAACCACGGACAGCTCTCCCCCGCCGCGCCACAGCCCGCCCCGGAGCAGCCACCGCTTCAGCACCACGGACAGCTCCTAGCGCAGCCCCAGCCAAGCCCCAGCAGCAGGGCTCACGCACCCCAGTCGCCCCACCAGCACCCGGTGGCACCCGGGGCTGCCGCAGAGAGGGAGAAGGAGCGTCCCCCGAGTTGTTGCGCTGCCACCGGAGCCCTCCTTCAGCACAAATCCCCCGCCGCCCTCGGCAAGGGCGTCCTGAGCAGGAGACCCGAGTGAGTGGGGAAGAGGACGGGGATTGCTGAGATGGGAGAGAGGGAAGTAAGTGGGTGTGAGGGGGAGACAAAGCGGAATTTAGCTGAACCCAAGAGTCTGAAGGACTAGGATAAACATGAAGTGAAGGAGTGAAAAGATGCTTGGGGATAGAAGTGTGTCAAGGGGATTTGGGAGAAAAGAGGGTTTGAGAAGGTTCGGGGGTATTGGAGTCAAAGGGGATAACCGGAGCATCACTGGGGTGAAGGAGGATATAGTGGGTTTCAAGTGATTGGGGATACTGGGAACTGGCAGGGTTTAAAGGGAACAAGATTGGGAGGAAGTTGAGGTGGAGATTAAACTGAAGAAAAGAGAACAGTTGAAGGATTTTTTAAGTTAGAAAAAATTTGGAAGGGAGTTTGGTAGCAAAATTATTTGAATAGAGAGTGAGATCTGGAAAAGACAGGAGGCTTGGCAAAAAAGCAAGTTAAGAGCTTTAAAAGGGTTGGGATCCAGGGAGGGCAGGATTGGGGCATGAGGGGAATTTGCAAGCTAGAGGATAAAGCCAAAAAGCCAGAGTGATGTGTGAAGGCAGGGAAGCTGGAGACAGAGGAAGATGAAGGGTGGGAGAAAGCATTTCCCAGAGGAACAAGCTGGCTCTTTAACCAATGCAGTGAAAGTCAAAGACAGGAGGAGCTCATTTGGGGACACTTCCTCCACTCTGACCTGAGTGGGCACCTTGCTTCTGAATCCCACAAAACCAAAGGGGTGCAAGGGAACAATCCACCAAGCAATGGAAGACTCAGGTCTGGTTACAGCTTATTTCTCTGACTTAGGGGGATATCTGTGCAGGATGGTTGGCAGTTGTGGAAAGGGAACAATGATAAGGGAGATGGTTGGCAAGTGAGTTGGTATTTGGATATAATGCCTGTTTGAATCTGTTATGACTGGTGACTATGAACCTTGCTTCCCTTTGGTTATCCAGTGACAACTGGAATTTCATGTGGAGTCATGAGAAAAATATGCTCACTAGCTCCCAGTGAGGGATTCTAGGACCTCAAGTTCTTTTTTCATTCATAAGACCTGTGAACTAGGAACATGGAAGAAGAGATGGAAGAGAGCTGGAATAAATATTCTCTCCTCCGTAATAGGAAGGCTGTGACCATGTCATCTTCTCGTTAGACAGGCGAAGAAGGACAGCTCAGGGGAAAACCAATACCTGGTCAGTACCTGGCCTTGGCAGTGCTGATGCTAGAGGAGTGGGAGGTGGAGCAGGAAGGGAGCCGAGAATCTCATGTGTTTTAGGTCTGAGGGTACTTGTAAAGATCTGACATTTTCCTCTTCACTTCCATACAGGTAGAGAAGTTACATCAGAGTATATGGGCTCACAGGGTAGATTTGGGGGGAATCATGGGCTCTTACGGGCAAAGAGCTAGCATGGTCTGGCTTAGCAGATCTCAAGCACCAAGAGATGCAATTTCCTTCTCCAATCCCCTCAGTGAACCATTTGTTCATCTCTCAGTTCCACAGCTTTCTTTCCTCATTTAGCATAAAGTGCAGAAAGTCAGTTTCCCTCAGTGTCCATGGCTCAGCAAAAGGCAACATTTTTCCAAGTCGCTCTGTGGCCTGTTTCCAAAATAGAGGGGAAAGAACCATTCCATTTCCCTGGAGGCAGCCACAGCCTCCTGGTAATTATGATTCTTCTCCTCATGCCCTCTGGTGCCTCCCCACTTTCCCACCATATTCACACTCTCTCTACCTTCCTTCAGGGAACTGTGTGGATAGGCAAGGTTGAGCAAAGATAATTTTTCTTGGGCAAGGACTTGGCTGTGGCCCAAACCCTTCCTGCTGGAAATCCAGGGACTCAGGAACCACCTGGATTCCTTTCCAGCCTCACATGTCAATAGCAAAGAAGAGCTGTGAGGTCCACATCCTTTCTCTCAGGCCCCCTCCTTCCAGGTTTTGCTTCTCAAGGAGGGAGAACAAAAATAAGAGATATTTAGCAGGTGGAAGCGAGTGGGAGTCGTTAGAAATGTTTTGCTCAGGAAGTTGTGCCAGGTACTAAGGGGTTAATAATATCAATAGTTCCTCCCCTCCTCCAGATCCTCCAGCTTTTCCCCATGCTCCTCAAACCTGGACACCCAGAGACGCACAGGGCATGGACATGTGTGGCTCACCTCTCTCTCCCCTTGAAGGTGAAATCGTGGACATCTTAGCTGATTGAATGCCTTCTGGACCATCCATTTCTTTCCCCACTGTTTTGCTTAACTTCAACCCAAGTTTGGCCCCACCCCTCTCTCTGCCCATCACCCCCATTTTGAACGCTTGCTTTCCTCTGCCCATACCT
>PVKH010040958.1:0-10997 GCA_004027955.1 Chaetophractus vellerosus
TGCCTCATTTACTAATGTTTTGTTTATATATTTCAATAAAATTATTTGCTTTAGATAAATTTTTTCTATGTATTTTATAAATATATGACATTTGATGTTATTTTAAATATAGCATTTCTACATTTCCACATAAGTATTGCTAGACACAGTAAAGCTTCTACTTTCACTTTGCATTAATTCATGTTACCAGATTATTATGTGCATTAAAGAAGTGTTTATTTATTTATTTGTTTATTTATTTATTGGTATACAGCATATATAAGTAAAAATACATGATTGGAATCATTTCCCCAATATTCATTCAAATTATTTTATTTTTTTATTTCATTCACTAGAACCTCCAAAACAATTATGAAAGATAATAGTGAAAGTAAGCATTCAATTCTTTTTCAGGATTTTAATAGAAGTGGCTTTAATGTTTCAGCCATTAGAATGATAGTTGACTGCTAGATATTTAATTAAAATTTATAATATTTAAATGTTCATTTAAATTCCTATTTTATTTAGTTTTCAGTAAGTTTAGCTACTGAATCCTATCAAATGCCTTTTCAGCATTCAGTGATATAATCATAATTTTCTGCTTGATCATGTTGAATTTTTAATACCAAAGCATCCTTATTCTTTTATGAATATAGAGAAACATGTTTTAAATGAAAAGAGACAAATTGAATCTATTTAATATTAAAAAAAATATGCTAGGTTATATTGGGATATATTCCAGGGACTCAAGAGTATTTATATCCTCATATGCTATCAACACTTTCTGCAGGGTATATATTCTCTATTCAACTAATTAGAGTTAGTCCCTCCATTACACAAATGAGAACACTGAGGTTAAGAATTTAAGAATATCCTATGTCTATTAAATTAATTCCAGAGATAACATTTATTTTCAGATTTGCCTTAATCCAAAGCCCCTACCACAACACAGTCTTTTAAAATAGACATATAAGGAAACGTCTTGGTCCTGAAGCAGTGAGGAGGCCTCTGATAAACCCAACTCTCTAAAGGAGTACTCCATCCTCCCAACTGGCCTGGAAGAGCCACCTCCAGAGAACATTGCAGTTGGAGAATTTCCAAGAATGATCCCAAGGCCCATCCTACCTGACTGGGAAGGAGAATCTCTAAAGGATCATGACCTCGTGTTCACTCAAAATGTAAACCCCACTCAAAGTTCTATCCATTAAAAATATCCTGGGTGGGGGGGAGTGGGTGTAGCTCAATGGTTGAGTGCCTGCTTCACATGTACGAGACCCCACGTTCAATCCGTGGGATCTCCTAAAAAAAAAAATCCTGTGATTTTATTTTTCATGACCATGAACTCCCTCTTACTCCTTTCTTGAGTAGACAGAAGAAAGGAATTTTATTTCCTCCAACCATTAAGCCATCAAATACCTACCATCATCAGCATATCCACTGCCATCATCATTCATTCATTCAACATATATGTCTTGGCTACCTATTATATACAATGAGCTGTGTGCTAGAAACTGAGAAACACAAATGATCTAAATAAACCTCTTATGTTTTTTGAGCTTATATTTCACAATACAGCTATATATCAGGTCATCAAGTAGGATAACCAATATAAAACTGTCTACAAAAAGGTAAATGACCTTCCAGAAACACTTGAGCCTAAACTTAAAATGTTTTTTACCAGGTAATGATTGGTACTTATTCAATTTGCAACGGCTTACAAAAGAAAGAACAACTTTCTCCCTTCCCAATTTTTAAACACAAACGCAGAAAAAGCATGTGACAAAATATAGCACCTTATTAAAAAATTTCAGAAGATAGGAATAGAAGGACACTTCCTCGACATGATAAAAGGTATATAGGAAAAACCCACAGCTAACATCATATTCAATGGTGAAATCCTAAAAGCTTTCCCTCTAAGATCTGGAACAAGACAAGGATGCCCACTGTCACTGCTCTTATTTAACATTGTGGTAGAAATACTTACTTGAGCACTTGGGCAAGAAAAAGACATAAAAAGGATCCAAATTGGAAAGGAAGAAGTAAAAATTTCATTATTTGCAGATGATTTAATCCTATATCTCAAAAGCCTGGAGGAATCTACAACAAAGTTTCTAGAGCTTATAAATGAGTTCAATAAAGTCGCAGGTTAGAAGATTAATGTGCAAAAATCAGTACCATTTCTGTACTCCAATAATGAGCAATCTGAGGAGAAAATCAAGAAAAACAATCCCATTTACATCATTAACTAAAAGAATCAAATACCTAGGAATAAATTTAACTAAAGATATAAATGACTTGTATGCAGAAAACTACACAACACTGTTAAAGGAAATCAAAGACCTAAATAAATGTAAGAATATTCCCTGTTCATGGATAGGAAGACTAAGCATCATTAAGATGTCTATCCTACCCAAACTGATTTACAGATTTAATGCAACCCCAATAAAAATTAGCACAGCATTTCTTACTAAAATGGAAACGCTAACTATGAAATTTATTTGGTAGGGCAAGGCCCCCTGAATAGCCAAAGATATATTGAAAAAGAAAAACACAATCAGAGGAATCACACCACCTGACTTTAAAACATACTACAAAGCTACAGTGGTCAAAACTACATGATATTGGCACAAGGAAAGATATAATGACCAATACAACCGAATTGAGAGTTCTGATATAGATCCTCACAATATACAGTCATCTGATATTCGATAAGGCCACCAAGCCCACTCAACTGGGAGAGAAGGGCCTCTTCACAAATGTTGTTTGGAAAACTGAATATCCACATCCAAAAGATTGACAGAGGAACACAATCTCACACTATGTATAAAAATTAACTCAAGATGGATCAAAGATCTAAATATAAGAGCCAAGACTATAAAGATCTTGGAAAATAACATAGGGAAGCATCTACAAGATCTTGTGTTAGGAAATTTTTTCATGAACTTTATACCCAAAGCATGAACAATGAAAGAAAAATAAATAAATAGTTTCCATGTCCAGGTTTTTCAGGAAACAAAGCAGATCTCTCTGTCTTTAGATCTTTCTGTCTTTAGAAAGGCTAAATTTAGAAAATTAGGGTGAAAGTCAAAATAAAATCTATTATTTTCCTCCTATTTTTTTTCTCCAACTCAAATTGAAGAATCTAGTTTCTTATTTTTACCTAAAAATGTTACCTATAAAGGCTATGGAGAGGGCTGGCTTTTTATCTGGATTATACACATTGTAAAAAGAAAGTATGAGATAAGGACAGCCCACTGACCACTCAGGGCAATCTGTGAAAGCCAGAGGGCCTCTGTAGGAACATTTAAGGAAATCTTTATCTATCTCCTTCAGTCATAGTTTATATAGTTCTGAAAATCATCCTCAGTATTTAACTGAAGGGTGGCACAGCTGCAAGGTGGATTGAATGTTTAGTTTTGATAGGTCTTCTCTGATAAATAAGAACCCTGAAAAGCACTAGGAATAAACAAATGGGAAAATATTTTGATTCTGACTCCTGAGATGTTGGCATTTGAGTGAAGAAACCAGATAATCTTGAAATTTTTTAATATCCCATGCCAACAGAAGCAGCAGATTTCCCTTTTTTAAGAAGAGATTTATTACTCCCTATCAGAAGATACCACAAAGACCATGTGTGGACAGTGTCTCAGAAGATTTGTTTATTCTTTTGCAAAATCTGCCTCCACCATTCATCAGTTCATCACAGAACCAAAGCCAAGTAGTCAGTCAAGTCTTAGCAAATTATAAGTATATAGAAATACTATTGCCACTTTGGGAAGAAATAGCTATCCACAGATATCATCTCAAAACCTACTACTGTATGAAGTGCAATCAAGTGAACACTTGTGGGAGTGGATCTTGAAAGTGTTTAGACCTGAGGCAACAGAGGAAGTGGGTGGTGGCATGAAGATAAGTCATGGCGATGATGACAACCTCCAGAAAATTAGGTGGAGATGCCAGAACTGCTTGGCATGATATAGACTATAGAGAAGGGGGTTAGAAATCTCCAGGAGGTGGAAATGTTAGAATGGATTTATTATGTAGTGCCAGAAAAATTACCATATGACCATATACTTGGGGAAGAATGAAAATCATCTCTCACTGAGGCAATAAAGAATGCATTTGTAAGATGGGTTCTGGTATCTTTGAATAGTTCAGTAGTTGCTGTGCTCTGTAGGCTGGGCTTGGCTACAAAAGATGCTGCTATAGAACTATGCTCCCTACTAACAATGAAAATGATGGGATTCTGAGGTCACATGGCAACATGAAATAATCGGAGGCAAGGTGGATGCAATTACTCTAAATGACAACAAGACTAGAATGGCAATGAGGGTGACTAGATGCACAGATATCTGTGACAATGTATAATAGATTTCAGTGTTCCTGGGGACAATACAAATGCACTGATAACTAAAGTATTACTCAAGATATATCTTAGAATGAGAGCTGCTCAGTATCAGGCTGACATCAACCACGATAATGGAAAACTATGTTCCCTCATCCATTTTATGGATTTACATTCTGCTTTACCCACAGCCCATTAATTGAAGTACTGTGTATGTATTGAAACATATATCACCAAAGTATTGGTTCCCTTGATGAAGTGTCCTACAGTGCCACAACGTAATAAATATTCTCCAGATCTCTCTCTAAATGAATTTATGACCATTTACAAATGGAAAAAGAGGGAAATGCTGACTCTCTGAGGATTATTGGATATAGAAATGACCTCTCACTGGTAATAGGCTGCAGAAAATGCCATTATATTCTTTTTAGTTAGAGTAAGAAAGTGTGGAGACAAAGTGATTAGTGGAGGTCTTGCCCAAGCTTATCTCATTTTGAGCCCAATGACTTTGCGGCTCTATCTCTGATTGTCCCCCAGATGCTTGAATGCAAAATTAGCAATAATATACTTATCATTTGGAAAAGCTTTCATGTTGTTCTCAGATTTGCTAAGTTAGAACCATCATACTGGAAAGAACAAAGTGAAAATAAATTATGTGACCAGTTGCTCCAGAATCCTATGGCACCCATCACTATTATATGGATACCACTCTACTAATCAAACCCATGACCTCAATAAGGGTTCCTGATGAACTGCTGGCAGAAAAGGACAATATTCAGCCTTGCTTCATGGATGTATTTGTGGACAAGTTGGTGCTGACCAAAAATGGAATCCAGATGCATACTAGCCCCATGTGGCTGTAAAGAATTATTGCGAAGAAAAATCCTCATAATGGGCAGAGTTCTGAGTAATGCCTTTAACTTATAACTTTGGAGGGAAGCAGATTTTGTCTGAGGTATATGGATATAAATTGACTTCTTAACATTTCTGAAAGGCTTAGGCAGTTGTTCAGGGATAGGAACACGTAACTTTGAAGAAAAGGGGGCAAGGAAGTCTGAAAAGATTTATGTTGCAAAACATATGGAAAAGGCCACAAATGGTGCAGTTCTTCGTATCTTATGATAATACCAAACAGAGAATATTCACACGAAGAGGAACTAAAAAACCAGGTAGAAAGTCTGCATGAGTGGCTATCAGTCAGTATTGGCTCCCCAAATGCTGTGCAGTGGGCACATAATGGTGTCATTATCAGCAAAGATGGCGATAAATCATGAGCCAAAATTCTTTTACCAAGGCTAAACTAATTATTACGAATTTTGTCCAACTAATACTAGTAAATGATGTTGAACATTTGATATGGTAGTTTTCTATTATATTATTATGTTTTTCTGCACATAACAGAGAACAGGAAAGTTCCATCTACATAAGACAAAAGTAAGTCACATTGATTTTCCAAACATCAATGTTTTGGAAACAAGTAGCAGGGACTCAAGAGATTCAGGAGAAAAAATCAAATAAATCAAAATGCTTTTTGCTTATCATTCAGAAAATAACTGGCTCACTGAGAGTTTCCCACATTAAATCTGGACTTTCCGAATGATATGCCTAGCCTGAATGAATAATCCTTGCAGGTTTCATACATGAGAAAATGTTTAGAAACATTACCTTGGTCTTGAAAACAAAATCAAAGTTTAGATGATATTAATATGAATTTACTGACAAGAAAATTGACTAAGCAAAATATCACATAGCCAGTAGTTGCATAGCTTGAACTCTTGGAGGCATGTCTTACACACTTTAAGGAAATTACCCCATCCTACCAAACCACTCATTCCTAAATAGCTTTATCTCTACCCAGATAAAACATGATTAGATCTGGACCTGCTTTTGAGTTAAGACCCTGATTACAGCCTTGCGAATCTGCTTGGTCTTCACACTGTAGATGATAGGGTTGAGCACAGGAGGGATGAGCAGGAAAACATTGGCCATGATGGTGTGGACAAATGGAGGTGCTGAATGGCCGTAGCGATGCACAAGAGACAAGCTGATAAGAGGGGTGTAGAAGATGGCAACAGCACTGATGTGTGATATGCAGGTGTTGAACGCTTTCTGACGCTCCTCTGAGGAAGCAATTCTGAGGACGGAACGGATGATCAGGACATAGGAGAGTAGGATACAAGGGCAGTCAAACCCTGTTGTGGAGAAGAGTGCAAGCAGACCAAGAAGGCTGTTGATTTTGTTGTCTGTGCATGAGAGCTGAATGAGATCAACATGGTAGCAGTAAGAATGGGAGAGGACCATAGACTTGCAGAAGGACAGCCTCTTGACAAAAAGCACAACTGGCAGCATAACTGCAACATTCCTTATCAGCACACTAATCCCAATCTGGGCAATCCTGGCATTGGTGAGGATGGTTGTGTATCGCAGTGGGTCACAGATGGCCACAAAACGATCAAGGGCCATGGCCAGCAGAACCCCAGACTCCATGAAAGTAAATCCATGAAGAAAAAACATCTGGGCAATGCAGGCATTTATGTTGATTTCTCGGGCTTCAAACCAGAAGACACCAAGTGTAGTGGAAAGTGTGCATAGAGATAAGCCCAGGTCCGTGGCTGAAAGCATAGAAAGGAAATAATACATGGGCTCATGGAGGCTCTGCTCCTGGAGGACCACAAACAGGATCATGCTGTTCCCAGAGAGGGCGATGCCATACAGGAGGCAAAAGGGGATGGAGATCCACACCTGTGCTGCTCTCAGGCCTGGAATACCCGTCAGGAGGAAGATCAGAGGCTGAGCATTGGTATTATTGAGAGCCAACATAATGAGTGACTGAGAAGACAGGGTATGTGAATAATTGAACAGAAATAACAAATATACACAGCTTATAACTTCTTACCATAGAACATCTTTCTGGTACTTAGATAATCACTGAATTACTGAATTCCTCAATAACTTGGATATTTTCTCAATTTCCACTTCTCTCCCACCTCCTCAGATTTTATAATTCATTAAGAAAAGGCATTCCCTGGATTACTACACATAAAATTTTGTTAAGGATATTTTTTATAGTTCTTTTTGGTAAAGTTCTTTTTGGTACTTGACAAGCACCATAAATAAATACTCTTTGCTTATCAAAATTCCCAATAGTATACCTAAACAATTGAGGATAAATCTGGTGTTCAATTCTTTTTTTTCCCTGAGTTGGACTTTATTTTGATGACTGTAGCTTTACTATGCCGCAAGGATTACAAGTTTTAATTCTAGCCTCCAAAACTAAAGACTTCCCTTGTGACTGGACAATAAATGCTGGTTGAATTGGCATCATCCCAGGACACCTGGTTTCCAGTACTTTTTGAAAATTATTCATTCTGGAATAAAACACTGAACACTACAAATCACATTGGAAATGTGGGTATTATTAGGTTTGCCTGGGAAATAGCCAGCAAAATGCCAAAAAGATCCTTGAGATACGCATATCTATATGTATGCTAAAAGGATGGTCCAAAGAATCACCCAAAGAAAAAAATAGTTATAGCTTCCAATTTTTGAGAGCTCCCTTTGCTATTGACATTTTATATTCATTATGTAATTTTATCCACACATCAACTTTAGAAGGTAGGTAGTCATATGTACATTTTGCAGAATGTAAGATTTAGAATAATTAAATAATCCCCCAAGATTAGCTTTTTAAATTATGTGTCTAATTGTGAGATAAACCACAAATATAAGAAATATGGGGAGAAGGAAGGGAGGGAGGGAGGGAGGACAGAAGGAGGAAAGAAGGAAGGAAGGATTATTTAAAAAGAAAATGGGTGAACTCTTGTCAAGATTGAGCAAGAAATTTTAGATAAAACAAATAAACTGCATAAGAAATGAAAAAGATAACAAAACTGCATATACACAAATGAAACTTTAAATAATAGAAGTATGTATAACTATAATAATATATTAGCAACATAAACTGCCTAATTTTCTAGGAAAACCTCAATCACCAAACTAGCCAAAGTAGTATAATCCAGCAGAGAAGAATTTCAATGACAGCAAAAAATCCACTGGCAAAAGTACTAAAACCTATGTTTTTATTTCTAGTTTCTATCAAACTTAAAGAAGAAAAGAAAATAGAGTATTTCTACCTTTTCCAAATTCTCCTAGAACAGTGGTTCTCAATGGAGGAAGGGAAATTTTGCCCTCCAGAGATCACCTGTCAATACCTGGAGACAATTTTGGTTGCCGTAACTGATGGATGGAGGGCAGGGATGCTGCTAAACTTCCTACAATGGACAGAACAGCCCCTCACAGCAAAGAATGAACAGCCCACAATGTCAACAGTGCCAAGTTGAGAAACCCTGCTCTAGAACATATAAAAAGACGGAAAATTACTCATCTAAATTACATTCAAGAATATAACTTAAATAACAAAATTTAACAAAGTTAAAATGTAGGAAATTATAAACTAATATTACTTATTAAGAAAGATGCAATATTATAAGTAACTAGCAAGTCAGATCCAAATATGCTTTTTTAAAATGCTGCATTT
Source organism: Chaetophractus vellerosus (assembly GCA_004027955.1). Taxonomy (NCBI): domain Eukaryota; kingdom Metazoa; phylum Chordata; class Mammalia; order Cingulata; family Chlamyphoridae; genus Chaetophractus; species Chaetophractus vellerosus. Next base: position 8,862 of record PVKH010040958.1, read on the forward strand.
TAATCCAGGAGGGTTTGTCCAAAGTGTGAAAACATGATTCAACCTGAGAAACTTATCATGGGATTACTATACTAATAACTAAAAGGAGGGAAAACACGAGTTTCCTCAAAAAATGAGAAAAAAGCATTCAGAAAATTCAACAGTAATACTTGGCAAAAATTACTAAAATAGAGTAATAAAATAAAGACCTCCTAATGAAGGGTACCTTCCAGAAATCCAGAGTAAGTATTTTAGTGATGGCAAATTCAAAGCATTTCCATTAAAAACACTGTCAAAATATGGATATCTATTATCACAATTCAAAGGGACAGTTTTTACTCATGAAAAAAGACAAATAAATAGATGGAAATTCCTTTGCTTTAGAAAAGATACAAAAATGTCTTTATTTAGGTTTTAATTATTTTTTAACCTGGAAAATCCAAAAGAAGGTCAAGACCAAAGAATATTTAAAATGGCAGTCTGAATTGAAGTATAGAAAATGAGATAAACAGAAATTTGAAAACATTTAGGGAGATAGAATTTACAAGCAGGGTAAAACAGGAAAATGACTAGACATGGAATAGAAAGAATGCAAAAAACCTAATTTGCAGTATTGTATTGGGCCTTAGAGTGAATGAAGGGTGTTAATAAAAAGATAGTTGGAATTTCCCTAGATCAGAAAGAAAAGAAACCAAACCTGCCATTTTGTTAATGAACCTTGCATCAAAATAACTGGATTTTGATTTTCACTATTCCATTCAACAAATATTTATCAACTCGATGCTTAGAGCCCACTGTATGTGCTTGTTATTTTGTTATATTTTGTTTCTAACTTGTCAATAAACTTAGTGGACTAGATCAATGCCACAGCTGCATGTTAGAATCTTTGGGGAAGCTTTTAAAAAATATGATGTCAAGCTCCCAGCCCAGACCATGCAAACCCAAATCTCTATCGATGGAGACCAAGCATCAGCTGTAAATTTGCATGTCTGTTTGTTTATTTGTTTGTTGATGGTCTGTGGTCTGAGTGATAGTGAGGAATTGGGTCCAGGAAGAGGTAACACGGAATAGATGGGCATGTTCAGGGATTTTGGTCATGGAGGAAATGGTGGACATTGGGAAGAATAATAAAGAAGGCAGAAGTCCTGAGCCCTTGCTTCTACATAGACTAGAGGTAGGACCCTTCCCATCTGTGTACTTGTCTGTAAAACTTGGAATTTAAAAATATCCCTGATGTGCCTATTTCCAGTTGGTTCTGTGACGCTCAAATGCTGAGATGGATTTGAAATGCTTCTTTCTAAATATAAATGGATAATATTAAGAGGGCTAAAATATGCTCTCACTATAAGGATTCTGATAAAAGCATATTTCCTAACAAATAGGGATAGAGAAATCAGTTAAATTTAAAAACGGAGTGAAGCAGTAGTAAAATATACAATATATATCAAATTTAGAGGCACATAGAATCATAACAATTCACTCGATCTCCTTGACATAACTGGCTTTGATGTTTTCTCCTGGAAAGAAACATTTGTTTGCGAAGTTATTGCTGGCATATCTCTTCATTCCCATGGCCTTCAGGTAAACCTATCTTCCCCAAATTTCTAACACTTCTACCTCTGAGTTGCAGTCCTTTGCTTTTCAGCTTAATGTACCTTACTCCCTCCAGCCCCATACCACCCTCTCTGCTCTATCCCTAGCCTTGCAGATTAGCTCTCAACAGTCCCTGTCTTTTGGACCTGCTCTTCCTAGTCCTAGCCTCTTACCTGTCACCCAGCAGAGCAGGGAGCTGCCCTGTAGATATATGGGTGGCCCTTGGACTTGGCCCTCTATAAGAAGTCCAGCATGTAATCAGCCCTGCTGCCAAGAGACCCATGGGACTTGAAGATAATATAATGAGATAATAGTGCTAGGACTAGAATTTCCCAAGAGCCTCCTCACCCTAATCTAAAGCTTAAGTTTATATCCCCATTTAAAATATTTTATTGATTACTTTTATAATTTTCAATAAATATAAACTTTATTTTTCTCTAAAATCTTTAGAAGCTGTATCTTAGTTTCCTCCTATGTAGAGCAACACAAGGTTAAAATGCCCTTACACTATCCACCACCCCTTTTTCCTCCTCTCTTAAATTCAATCAACTATAGCATGTTTCC
>PVKH010040959.1:0-11013 GCA_004027955.1 Chaetophractus vellerosus
ATATTTTCTCAATTACTGTTCTCCCTTGTGTAGTGTGTTTCCTTTTTGTTGTGCCCTGTATAGACTCTGCCCCTTGCACCCTTCCCAGCTGTGTTTACTATTACTTTCACTTGAGATTGCTAGCCTGGTAGGAGAGTATGGGGAGAGGGTAGCTCTCTGAGCTTCTTATGAAGCCTCAGTCTTAGGCAGGCCCTTCATCCTTGGGTCTCTGGGGCATGGCCTTTTCCAGAGGAGGAGCTTGTTTTACTCTTCCTTTCCCAATTATCCTAAGGTAACTGTTTTGTTAACCTTCCCTCTGCAAATAAAGGTTTTTATTATTTAGGAGTAATTGAGGTGATGGGTCTGGGTGGAGTTTCAGCAGTGGCAGCTAGTCCCCTTCCCAAATCAGCATCACTTGAGAAGCTTTCTCAGCAGTCGCCCAACCTTCCCTGAGGGCACCTGGTGGGCTTCTCAGAGCGAAAGTGTGTAAAATGATGTGGCTGTGAATCTTCCTATATCCATGGCTCTCAAGGGCTTCATACTCTTATGCTGATGCAAGTAATTAATTGTAATTTGTCATACTTTAGCATTTCAGTAAAAACTTTTCATTGTATTCTTCATAACAGCTTATATAGTGTGATGATTAATTCAACTTGGCTAGGCTGTTGTGTACAGTATGGTCAAGTAAACCCTGTCCTGATGGTTATGGGGAGGGTATTTCATAGATGGAATTGTATCTATAGTCAGTTGATTGTATCCATGGCTGATTTCATCTACAATTAACAAAGGAGATTGCCTTCAGCAGTCAGAGGAGTCTCCTCATCCAGTCAGTTGGAGTTCTTAAAACCAGAGTGGAGGGTATCAGAAGTCAGAAAGAATTGCTGCCTCTTCTTCAGCAGGCCAGGTTCTCCTGGGAAATTCATCAAAATCTTCACTGGCATTTCTAGGTAACAGCCTGCCCTATGTAGTTCAGCTGTGCCAGATTTCAGAATTACCCTTATCAAAGTTTCCAGCTTGCAGTCTGCCCTACAGAATTCAGACTTGCCAATCCCCATGGCTGCCTGAGCCAATTCCTATAGTAAGTCTCATAAGACACCCCCCCACACACACACATAAATCCTATTGGTTTTGTTTTCTGGAGAACTCTTATTAATATGTATTAATATGTATTAATATGTATTAATATGTATGGGGTCCAGCAGACTCTGCCCCAGATAAACAAATCCTTGTTTCCTGTTTCTCTCTGCAGGTACCAATCTCCCACCAGGTATCAAGTTGTCTAATTTCCCTGTTATCTAAACTTTCTGATGAGTTTAAGAAAAATTGGTCAATTGCAGTTTTCCTTGTGTTGTAGGTATGAATGGTCTTTCTATGTCTCTCTCTCTCTTTTTTTTAGCTGACATTGGTATATTATGTTGTTTGATCGAGTCATTCCTAGGAAAATATTTATCAGCATCTAAAGACCATACCCTATAGAGCAGCACAGTCTACACATTAATCAGATTATGCTATCACTCGTTGAATTTAGACATCTGGTTATTTGGCATCATGTAAGAAAAATCCCTTGGTTTTATTTGAAAGGGTTCATGTTAATTTGGCTAGGGAATTTTGCGGAAGAAAAACTAGTCCACAAGCATTGGTGCTCCCTTATTGGTCCTTGGGCACCTTGTATTGTTTCTATGGCCTAGTGATTTGGGTCTACAACTCCCTGCAGACTGAGTACTTTGAGGGCAGGTATGATGCTTTGTCCACTTTTGTTTTCCTAATGCTAGACACAATATCTGGTACAGGGTGGGAACTTAAATGTTTGTTTACTGTTGATGAATGTCTTTGGATCGTGAGTGAAATGATGCATTTTCCAGGGAACTCCTTGATTTTCCAGAGATATACATCTCAAGAGCTGACCCATAACTTCTTCTGGCTACTTGATTTGTACTATACAGTAAAAAGCACACAATTCAGATGTGCTCTGGGGAATCCAGGGGCGTGTGCCAAAGAGGCAGTGTGCTCCAAAGAGAATCATTTCTTTATCTTGGGAACTAGAAACCACTGGGTGATCTCTCGATGTCTCTTAGTTGGAGCACTTTTAAAGCTTAATGACAAATAGGATTTTAATTTGAATTCTATAAGGCTAGAGGCTTACATTAAGTGAACAAGTACAAGCAGACATGAAGGAGAGATGGAGGAGAGTGAGTCCCTTCATTATGGGTATGCAGTTCAGCAGAAATGATGCTCTGAATGAATCTTAAATAGTCTAGCAAAGTGAAATCCCTTCAGCTCATCTGTGAAGTCAGTGAATATGGTAATCTGCATGTGACAGAAGTCTTCACAGCTGCTCCTCAGGCAGCACAATCTGACTTGGGGATTTGTTTTTGTTATAAGGCTCACTGGACTCTCCATAAGGCATGTAAGAGAAAAGTTTGACCCTGGTTTGCAACAAATAACTCTTTAGATGCTAATTTCTGCTGCTTTAGGCTCTTGATGTATGTTTAAAGGGTAGGTAATGGGTTTAATTCTAAAGAAAATAAACATGCCCTCCACCTGAACTTTTGGACACACACAATGCACTAAAGTAGCTGTTTCAACATCCTGATAGGAGATTTCAGGCCTCGGCTTGGCAGGTCAGATCACATGTGCCTTGTTGCTGATCCTCCTTTGTATTTGTAATGAGGGAGGGAGGATGGAACTATTGTTACTGCCAAGTGGGTTCATTTGCCCGATGTGCACAGAAGCCAAAGCTGAGTCACTAGAATTTCAAGAAAAGAAAGAGTTTATTACATAACCGACCAGCAAGAAGACTGGAGGAGGCAATCCTTAGAGCAGTCTCCTCAAACAAAATGGGTTCTGGGGTTTTATACTGTCTGGGGATGGCAGGCTTAAGGGAGTGGCTAAGGATGAGGTGAGATGACGTGAGCCAGTTCAGGGAAAGCCAGCTACGGGGCATGGTCAAGGATGGGGTGAAGTGATGGGGGTTAATCCAGTTTAGGAAAGGTGAGATTAAGTGGAGCATACTCAGTTGCAAGTTAGGCTTGGTCTTAAAATGGAGGCTGAGTATGCTCAGTGACTAGAACCTGCTGGAGCTGGCTTTAGCAGGTACTGCAAGGGGGCGAAGAAATAGTAACTTACCTCGTGAGGCAGCACGCCTCCTCTGTATAAGCATAAGGAGTAGGCCTTTGAATGAAAGGGAAGTAGAAACTTCTAGAAACTTCTAAAAACCAGTAAGGGAAGGTCTACTCTGAAAAGTGGGTTTGTAAGTGGTGCTTTCAAGAGGGTTGGTAAAAGAGGCAGTTTCACTGTGGGAAGATCATATACTATAGAGTCAATCAGAGGTAGGTTCAAATCTTGGATCTCCCATTTTCTAGCTTTGTGACACTCATTCAGTGCCTTAGTCTTTCTCACCCCCATTCTCCCATCTGTAATATAGAGATAGAAGCACTTAGCGCATAGAATTCTTAAGAGGATAAAATGAGAAAATGTATGTAGAGTGTCTGGCTCAAAAAGAAGATGATAGCTGGTATTACTGTTATTAATATTATTTATTTTTATCACTGTCTCCATCAACTGTGTTTTCACTTGGTTTCTGTGATGCTTACCCTGTAGACAAAGCCACATGTGTCTGAAACGTCCCCACACCTGGATCCCTAACTTGATGGTGTGCTAATTACCATAGCTTCTAGATGTCTGGGGTCCTGGCATGGTGTTTTCTTGTATCCTGGCTGCCATGGTAGGCTTTTACATTTCACCTATCTTGGAGTCCTTCCCTACAGGAGGATGAGACAGCTTTACCTGCGATTTACTTTGACCAGTGCAAGGTAAGAAAAAAGTATGTGTCACTGCCAACAGAGCCTTTAAGGACCATATGTGAGCTACCATTTTCCCTGTGCCTCTGCAATCATGGAGCCACCTCTAGGTGGTTCCTTCCTCTGCTCGGGTCCCTGAATGACTGTGATGGGCAGAGCTCTCTTGATGACCTGTGATAGACATGGTGTGAATCAGAAGTAAAGGTTGCCATTCTAAGTCAGGAGACTCTTGATTTTTTTGTTACTGCAGCATAACCTAGCACATCTTAATGGATACGAGCCATTTCCCTCAACTCCAGCTCGGGGGCAGATATCTCTTTACCTGCCAACAGACTCATCAACCCATGTGAATCTTTGCTTCCTGTCAAGTTGCTCTGTCTATCCAGTGGTCCATCAGATGGGTGGAATAAGGCTCCAAGCTGATGTTTTTGCCAGATCCTTGTCTAGGCAGTCTGTCCTCTCCTTCCATTTACTGTATTCAGTCTCTAACCTGCTAAAATCTGTCAAACTGAAATGTGGTACATAGACAAAAGAAAAAGCCAAGGCTGGGAAGGGAGGCTCCGGGATGCTTTAATTCCTCCACTTTCTTTTAATTGCCTGCCTACATCTTGTTGCTCAAGCTCACCATGCATGCGTAGTGCCCTGTGGAGAGGCCGCGGCTGGGACAAGATTAACCAAGTGCTTCCTCCGTTTTGTGTAGCATCAGCTAGGGCCCTGGAATGGCAGGCAAGTCCAAGCTGTCCTCCCTCACACGGCTGATGGTTGGTGCTAGCTGCCAGCCAGATGCTCGGCTGAGGCTATTGGCCTGAGTTTTGATTCTTCTCTCCATGTTACTGCCTTTCGTCTTTACTGGTTTTCCATATACTGTTTCACGGGGACACTTTCACTCCTTGGCACCTGAGCCAGAGAAGGTTCTAGGACTCTACCCACATCCATCAGAATGCTAGTGCTCCAGGCAGGAAAAAGGAGCCACCCGCTTTGTCACTGATTGCCTTTGCTGTGAGCAGACAGGTGCTACGCTACATTTTACCTCTGCTGGGTCAATTACAGTGATTTCAAAGGACACAAATGTGTCTGACAAGTCTCATTGGAAAGAAAATTCCTTCAGATTAACAATAAATTGATCTGATTACCTAATCTTAGCATCATTCAGAAGAAAAACTGGAAGGCTGAAGTGGAGTGGCAATCTTTATTCATATCAATCTGTGAGAAAATGGAGAGAGTAAGGGCAAGTAGGAGGCAAGGAATGAGAAATCTCGCTGACAGCCCCCCCCAAATGCCTGCATCTCAAAGGTGTTGCTCCCTGAAGATGTGCAGCACAGGTATCTAGGAAATATTAAGAATATTACAGGCTTACTGATTTACCTTTTTTGAACAGTGCAAAATGTCAAGGCCTCGATGTTTGGAATACAGATGGGAGGTGGCTTTACTTTCATGCTAATAACTGGCAAGTTATTTTTAGACAGAGATCTGTTACACATTTTTGTAAAAAACGAAGGTAAAGATCAAGAGTAGAACAGTAAATGCTGGCAGTGACTTGCAATAAGCTTGACATACATGTTAGTCATACTGCCTGGTAGTAGTGGTGAAAGCCTAAAAGGTTTACGTAAAAAGAGATCTCCATAAGGTAGTTGTTGTCTTGGCCTGTTACCTCCATGATAAAGACTTACCTGACCACCCTCCCCCCCACCCCCCAGGCAAAGTTACTCCTTCCTTCCTCTCTGCTCTCATGATGCTCTGCCTATACCACTGTTAAGAGACTTCTTAAATAGATTTAGTCAATCAAATATTTATTCAGTCCTTGTTAGATGTCAAGTTCTGTGCTGAGTGTTAGAGATACAAGGCAGTCTGTTCATTCAGTTTCTGTTCTCACTGATTTACTTCAAGTTTTTTTCGGATCTTTCTTGGATTGTTGCACTGAAGAATGTAATCTTCACCCCCAAGAAATTTGCAGTCTGGTAGGAGATTGTTGCAAACACTGGGACAAATACCTTGCTACTGTTACTTTCCCTTTTCTGCTGGAAGTGGCTTAACTTTGTTCTAATGGCTCCTCCTGTATCATACAACTCAAGTAAGAAATTGATCAGTCTGCTCCCTTCATGGTTAACCATTCTCCTGGCTTGGAATTGGTTTGGGAGCCATGTGATCCAACACTGGCCAATGTGACACAAAGAGAAGTGGACTACAGGGAAGATGTATTCATTGCTATGAAGAAAAAAAAAAAACCATGTAGAAATGCTATACGTTTTCATTTTTAGATCTGAAGCCTGGAAATACTTATTCACTTAGTCCCCCGAGGAAAGCTTGCTGCAGTCAAGACAACAGGTAGAAGCCAGGATAGCAAAAAGATAGAAAGGATCTGGATTCTTGATGTTGACTTTAAGTTATTCAAATAACCAAAACTAGAGTTATCCAACCCAGAAACACATTGTTATGATGGGTAATACATATCCTAGGTGGTTAAGTCAGCTACTGACTGAATACTTGCTAACTGATACAAGAGTGAATTGACACAGGATGAATGTATTGCAACAATAAAACAGAGAAGTATCAAGTGCTATAAGACTTCAGGAGACTGAAGGCATGCAATCCACTGGGATGGGAAACGGTAATAAGGAAACGCTACAACAGAAGGCATACGTGGGAGCATATTCAGACCATAGGCATTTTTGGGGAGATTTGATATACAGAATATTTAAAATTTTAAACTGGGTGTCAAAAATATCAAGCTCTTCCATATATAAGTCAATATTTACTTTTCATACTTTGCTTCAGCATTCACTTAGCAACACGGGCAGGGACTGAAGACTGGCAGTTGCTCTAGATTGGCTGGGCTTTCCTCCAGACCTGCTGCCCTCACTGTGCCCCCTGCCTCGCCCTGGTGGCATTTGGTTTTGACTCTTGAGAGCAATGGTTAGCAGAATAATGGGGACATATACCGGGTGTGTCCTTTTCCTTCCTTCCCTCCCTCCCTCCCTCCCTTCCATCCATTTTATTTCACTTTAAAATTTTTATTTTAGTTTATTATTTTAAATAAAAGGATAGGGGTCGACTCATCTGAGGGCATTTGTGGGTTGGAAAAAAATTTTGGAATGGGGAACCTTGATCCTTTCTAAGTAGAAGGATTAAGTTACCTGTGTGTTGGGTGCAATAAACCTTTTTTTTTTTACCTTTTAAATTAGGTTTACAGAAAAATCATGCAGAAACTACAGTTTCCACTTACCCCATTCCACACACAGTTTCCCTATTATTATTTTTGCATTAGTATGGTACCTTTGTTACAACTGATGAACCAATAGAATTATATTTATATTAATTACTATAGTCTATAGTTTCCGTTGGGTTTCACTTTTTGTGTTGTACAGCTCTATGATTTAAAAAAAAAATTATTCTGGGAACATATATAAAACCTAAAATTTCCCATTTAACCACTCTCAAGTATTCAATTCAGTGGTGTTAATTACATTCCCAATGTTATGCTACCATTACCACCATCCATTACCAAAATTTTTCCATTACCCCAAACGGAAACTCTATACCAATACACTGAGACTTTTTAATGAAATGGTTGATGCCCATGAAGTCTGCTCTAATACTCAGTCTTCAGGATCCCTGAGTTACTAAGTGCCCTAGGTCTTTATTTTATTGAGTACTTTGGACTATGAAGGACACGTTATGGGCTACAGAATCCTGTTATTGTATTTAATATACTATAGGATTTATCTACTAAGGTAGAGGACTGATTAAGATAAATAGAGACAATGATCTCATCGTGGAAGGCATTCCAATCACAAAGGGGTATGACAAGAAGATCCCCCTTTTTATCTGAATAATAAAATATATCAATTTCTCAAAGCTGTCATGTTTGGCCGGTTCATCTGGTGAGAGAATGGAAAAAAGGGAGACATTCATCAATTTTATAATCTGCAGTTCATCATTCAGACTAAGTCAGGGAGATTGCATGGAGAACACATTTGGAAAGAAAACTTATTTTCAAAACATCTGGAGTGGGGAGAGAAATCCTATCAGTTCAATTCCAGCAGCATATGCAGATAAGATTTTTCTCTTGAGAGGTCTTCTTTTGCCCCCCATAGCTTTTACCACTGGCCAGCAATTGTGCATTAGATTTAATAATGTGGCTTTTAATGGATTGGTGATGCATTTAGCATCTTTGAATAAGATTAATGTTATTAAAATGGAAAGGCTAGTGATGTGTTTAAATAAAAAAAAATTTTTTTTAATGACCTAGACTGAATTAGGCCCCATTCCATTCTTTTAGCTTGTTTTTCACAGTAACAATTTGAACAAACAGAGTTGCTGCAGGTAAGAACACCTGCAGGCATAGTAAACAGAAATTTCATTGAATATTGCACTTAGGATCCAATCTAGCTACAAATGTCTGGAAGACTCATAAAGGTTTTCCTAAATATTTCTATATAGGTATGAAAACAAAAGAGAAGATTCAGTGAGCAGCTAAATCCAATTAAATACTTTTAAGACTTAAGACATATTAAAATTTGTATGTAATTATTGTCTTTCATAAATAAAAATAAAAGATTTATTTTATTTATTTATTGCCCCCCCCTTGTTATTTTTGCACTCGTTGTCTGCTTTCTGTATGTTCTTCTGTGTCTGCTTGTCTTCTCTTTAGGTGGCACTGGGAACCGATTGTGGGATCTTCTGGAATGGAGAGAGGCTGCTCAATCTCTTGTGCCAACGCAGCTCCCTGCAATAAATAAAAATAAAGATGGGGAAGTGATGCATCCTTTTTCTAACAAGAGTCTCCTAGCAAGTTTAAGACTAATCCAGGCTTTGATGGCCTGCAGGAGGTGTTCACCAGTGATACCTGAGAGGCATATTGGAGTGTAGAGTGGGGCATCAGATTGCTGGGCTTGTCTCCTGGTTTCATCTCATTAACTGTGTGACTATGAGTTCTTTACCTAACTTCTTGTGCCTCAGTTTTCTCACTGGAAAAATGGGGCTGGTCATAGTATCTCATTGGAATATTTTGAAAGACAAATGTGATGATACATGCAAAGTGCTTATTCCTGTACATGACCTGTTCATACGTTTAGTAATTATTCAACATACAGTGAATACTCACCAAATATTACATCTTATTTAAAATTATTTTTTCACTGACCTATGTACTTTGAGACTGTCAAAAACATCCACAACCAACTAACCGCTGTAAAGAATTTTGCATAGGAGAGGATTAATAATTTTTTTGCTGAATAAATAAATAAATGTATGAATTAGAGAACTATCGTTACTTGGCTCTGAGTACTGATATAAAAAAACAAATTGTTCTACAACTTATATGAATATCAAAATGTTATTTTAATATAAAATAACATTTAAATATGATTTTACAGCCATGAATACCATTACATGCCTTTGTATTTTATGTATCACAATAAAATCTACATACATGTGAAAAGTAGTAGCACATTTATACACAAGGCATTTTATATTCAGTAAGGTATAGTCCTAAAAAGTACATGTTTAAGTGTCAGATGGCCAAGCTGGGGAGCAGCAGGCAAGTTTCTTAACCTCTGAGAACTTCCTCAACTGTAAAAGCAGTAGATTATTAAAATGTACCACCTAGGTTTGTGATGAGGGTGAAATGAAATAATGCAGGTAAAACATTAGCATTATTCCTGACACATAGCAAGAGCACATGTTATTGTTATTGTCACTGTGTTATTACTGACAATGTGTGGTGCACATGTGTGTTATAGATTGTTCACATAAATTCTGCATTATTTTATGAGCGTTCAAGCCCCAGGTTGGGAACCCATGGAATGAACCAGAAGTAGAATATTATGGGTTTGAGTCTCCCCTCTTCATTCATTTTCCAGCAGTAACACATCAGGGAGGTTTATCAGCTTTTTTTGAGTAACAAATCACCCCAACATTTAGTGGCTTGAAAGAGAAAACCTTTATTATTTCTCATGATCCTGTGGTTTGCTTTGTGGTTCTTCTGGTTTGGGTCAGGGCAGTTGAGGCTCGGTGTCCCGGAATGACGTCCCTCATAGGTCAGGGCCTCGGCTGAGTCAACTGGTCACTTTAAATGGCTGGGACTTATCTCTGTGCAGTTTCTCAGACCCTAGAAAAGCTAGCTTGGCTTGTTCGCATTGTGGCAGAAGAGTTCGCAGCTGCAAAAAAGAACAAACTCCAATGCACAAGTGTTTTAAAAGTTTTTTCTTACTTCATATTTGATAATGCTCCATCAGCTAAAGGAAATCATACCTCCAAACCCAGAGTTTAGGAGGGGAGAAATAGACTTCCTTTCTTGATTGGAGGAGCTACAAACATTGCAAAGGAGCAAGCACATGGGCACAAGAAAACTTGGGGGGCCATTTTGTAATTTACAGCAGGGAGTAATTTAATCCCATTACGTAAGAAGTTTTCAAGATTATTCTCTTCCATACAAACTAAAACATATTTTTCTGTGTATATTGATATTTCAGTTAATTATTTTTTATTTGTTTTAAAGGACTTTGGAAATCTCTTCAATAATGCAAAGTCAAATCACTTGCACTTTTCTCTTTATTACAGAACAATTGTGCATAAAATACAGGATTCCCACACCCCATCCTATTATTGGCTTCTTGCATTGTTGTGGAACATTTGTTATAATTCATGATAGCACATTTTTTTATAATTGTACTATTAACTATAGTCCATGGTTTAAATTAGGTTTCACTGTGTAGTGTAGTTCCATGGATTTTAAAAAAAATTTATTACCATATATACAATCTAACATTTCCCCTTATAATCACTTTCAGAGATATGTTTCAGTGTTGTTAATTATGTTCACAATGTTGTACTACCAGCCCCACCATCCACCATAAAACATTTCCATCGTTCCTTATCAAAACCCTGTAATTTTATTTTAAGACCATTATATTCTTCACTATCTTCCCCATTTTTTCAAACAAAAATGTCCTAAACATGGTGAAATGCATTAACATTTTTGATACACAAGCAAGTCAGAGCAAATACATTTTAGATGTAAGCAAAGGATCTGAGAGAATATTAGCTGCTAGATCCTTTCTGTATTCTAGTTTATACTTACTTTTGTATTTTAATTGATTTTTGTTTATCCTATTACCATCTACTATACAAGCTCACTTTTATTATTTCACATCTGTTAGTTTGTCTCTCTCCAATTGGATCCTCAGCCCTGTGGTAGATTGCGCTATGACCCCAGATCTTCACCTCTTCCTGC
>PVKH010040960.1:0-11014 GCA_004027955.1 Chaetophractus vellerosus
ACTTCAAAGAGAGTCAGGAGACCAACCCAGAGGTAACACTTATGCACACCCCAGTAGGACCTCCTGTGCTTCCAATATGGATATCACCCCAAATAGAGGGCCTTCTGAGGGCTTTGGAGATATCCAGGTCCTATATCAGGGCAGATAGCCCCAAAGTTTGGTGCCTTACCAGTGGGCCCTAATTTGGATCCCTTGCTCCTGAGAGTGACAGAGACTGACCAGAATATGTCTTCATTGCTCATGGTCTATTGGTCTCATCTATTCAAACCTATATTTGATGCCTCTGTGTCTTATTGTCTCCTTTTGTTGCATCATCTTGCTCCACCAGCTCTCCATGGGTGTGTGCTGACAACTCTCTCCATGCATAACCAAACCCAGGGCCTCCCATATGGTAGGTGGGAGCCCAATCACTTGAGCCACATCCACTTCCCTGCATATTGCATTTTGATTCAAATAATTCCTTGAAAATCTCCATTTGGACACACATACCGTAGCCTAGTTCACTCAGTTTTCACTGCTGTTTACCACTTACCTGAATTACATGTGGATTTTTTTTTAATCCCTTCTCCTTTTGGTTGGCATTGTCTTTCATTCCAACATTTCCCTTCCATTAGTGATGGTGTTGTGGGTATTTTGGAGGACATACATTTGTTGATATGAAGAGAATGTGAAGAAAGGATATACTTTGGGATATTTTCAAGTGTTGCCCAAATGACTATGTCCTCGAAGTTTTTAGATGAGTGAACACCCACTGACACTGGAGGAGAATCTCCATTTTTATGTATTGTGGCCCCACTAGGTAGAGAGTGATTTAAGAAATTTGCTATAAGTGAAATTGTATTTGTTATTTATTTGAATTTCATTTATTGTTTATGAGGCAGTTTATAATTATTTACCACATGATGTTACTAATCTGTGAATTTTCTGTTCATATTCCTTTTGTCTATATTTTTGGTCAATATATTTTTGGTTTTGGATTGGTAGATATATTATTTTCTAACTTCTAGATGCTATTAGTTTCTAAGTGAGAGCTTTGTCAATATATTTTCCCATTATGTAGCTGGTCTTAGCTTCTATTGTCAGATAGATTTTACTGATTTTTAATGTTGTTGGGAGTTTGGCATTAATTTACAAAATGCAAGCTGGTGTGAGTCTGGTAGAAGTGTTCTGTGATCATCTCATTTATTCATGTAGCAACTATGCCTTGAACACTCACCAGGGTCAGGTTCTGGGTTAGGCCCTGGGAGGGTGCTGAAAATGATCAACGTTTTCCCTGTTTTCCAGATCCTCAGAGTCTGGAGGTATAGATGGAAGAAAATAGTAAACAAATACATATGAAATAGAAGAAAGAGCCAGTGCCATAATGAAAATCAAGTAGGGTGCTGCAAAAGCAGACCTGGGAGCCAATAGGTGGGTGGGCCTGAAAGGCATCCCTGAGGTGTCATTTATGTTACAATTAGAATGAGAAACAGGAGGCAGCCCTACACAAGTTTGTGAAGAGTATGCCAGGAGAAAACACAACTTTACAGACTCTGAGTCTGAAGTGAGTTTGGCCTGAGAGGAGGTTAGAAAAGAGGCCACTGTAGATGGAGGGAGCTCCCAGTAGAGGTACAGAGGGAGGGAGGAGGGGAGGGTAGAACTTAGGGCTTGGTTCATTATGTTAGTTATCTATTAGTATGTAACAATGCCAAAATATAGTGGCTTACAACAAATGTTTGTTATTGCACAGTTTCTGTGAACAAAGAATTTGGGCAAGGCTAAGCTGTGTGATTTTGATCCAGTTTCTCTTCCAAGACTGAGAAGTAGTCCCAACTGGAGCTTGACTTTGGAAGGGTCTGATTCCAAAGTCACTCAAGTGTTATTGGCAGCATTCAGTTTGGACTGATGGCTTGATTTCCCTTCTGTCTGTTATCTGGGTCCTCCCTCCAGTTTTTGCATTATGGGCCTCTGCAGTTCATAGTCTATTTCCCCAGACTGAGATATAAGAGAACAGTATAGATTTAGAGATATATATATAGATAGAGACAGATGGATAGACAGTAAAAAAGAAGTAGCAAGACAGAAATCACAGGAGTGTCCATATTCTATTGATAAGAAGAGGGTCACCAAGTCCAGTTCACACCTAAGAAGAAAGATTAGACAAGAACCTGTATACCAGGAGGCAGAGATCCTTGGAAGCTATTTGGAGGGTTTTGACAACATAAAATAAATGGAAGCATTTAATCTGACTCTAAATATAATGGGTAGCCAAGGAAAGGTTTTGATTCAGACAGTGGTATCTGATTTTCCTTGAATTTCAGGCACATTATATTGGGACCTGGGAAATGAATTCAAGAAGATAAGTTACTTTCCCATAATCATACCATCAAGAACCAGCCCTGTATGGAGTTGAAATCCCTTCTGCTTCCTATTCCTTCATGTAATTCTTCCATCTCTAAAGTTCATGTAGTAATGATCTTTCACATTAACTCATGAGTTTCATAGATATTATTCCATGTACATCTGCTTAAGTCCCTAGGATTTGGAGGTCAGAATGATCCTAAATGGTTCTGGTGAGGAGATTCTGGAGGCCCAAGAGGCACAGTGTCTTGACCAAATTCATGGATAAGGCAGAAAAAGGAGATAGGTCTGAAGCCAGCCCTATCTCCTTAATACTGGGATGCTGAGTTGCCCAGGCCTTTCCCAGGTTCTGCAGGAGGGGAGTGTTTGTATAACTTTGGAGGTAAATTGATGACTTTAGAGAGGAGGCTGAAGAGCTATATATTTCAGGATAGGTTTTATCCAAGGAAGTGGGACAGGTAATGGGAACACAAGAAGTAACCTCACTTCCTTAGAGATATAACAAATAAGAACTTGGAACCTTGGTAACCAGGAACCCACATTCTGGAGACAGCCCCCCAACCCAGCTCACTTGAGCAGGATGCTTGGGAGAACAAGATGTTTCCTTATTGTTTCCCAAAATCCCAATGTTCTCACTTTAGGAAAACTGGCAGTGAAAGCCTTTTTCAAAGCTGCAGGAATTGTTTCAGCCCCTACTACATAAGACTCTGGCCATTTACCAAGAGACACCCATAGGTAAGATAGGGTTCACAAGGCAGTAAATAAAGGCTGGGAAAATATACTGATCTTTCTTGCATAGCCCCACAGCACCTTCCACACTCAATCCTTCTGAGCTGGGGAGGGCTGGGCTGTTGGAAAGGACATGAAGGATGGACTCATCTTAGGCAGAAGCTGGTTATCTAGGAGGTTGGAAGTTTGGTTGGCCAATAATGTTCACAGCCTGCTCATGGCTAGCAGGATGGGAAAGAGAGTACTGGGGTGGAGATCACCTGCCCAGTTATTAATCTGCAGACTTGGAATCATCATCTCATCTCTTTTCTTCATGGGCTCAAGGTCTGTGCAGGCAATTATTTTAATCTAGGGAGGAGAACTTTATATGGAGTCATCACTGTGGCAACAGCCAAGCAGGGCCTTGATGACCAACTGATAAGAGATGTAGACTTTGTTCTTTACTGAGCAATGGAGAAAGTGGAGTGGGGTGTTCTGACTGAGGAAGGGCTAGGCTGAATGTTTTATCCCACACATCTGATGGTTCCCACTAGAAGGCTGATCTAGGGGCTTCCTCCTGTAAGGGCAAATGTGTCAAAGGCAGCTGTAGATGGTGTCCAGGGAGAAAGAGGAGGCTGGGATCTCAAAGGCAGCCTTTGAGAGAATCCATCCCCACTACCATCACATCACATTCTTGCCCAAACCTTGCCTTCTCCCAACCCACAATCAATGCTCAAGATAACAAGGAGTGGTGAAAAACTGGCAGCTCAGAATTCTTCCTGGAACCTCAGTCATGGGTACTTAGCTACATGTGGGTGTGGAGTGGGCAGTACACCTACCCATCAGTATAATAGTGTTGGTGGGAGGAAGAGACACACTTGTCACCTGCAGAAAATAAGGCAGCATGGTGCATTCAAGCCACAGTTTGAGGTACCATAAGGGCCCAGGGAAATATGGGGTGAGAAAATGGATTCAAATTTTTCCCTTCATTCTCCAAATGCTTATGGAGCATCTACCACATGCTAGTGCAGTGCATAGCTGAGGCCATCAAAACTTCTGGAATTCAAGTTTGAATGGGCTTTCACAGGGCATAGCAAATGTGGATATCTGCAAAAATCACATTAATAATGACAATTCCTGACCTAGGACAGTGGCTTCCTCTATACAGCTTTGAAGGAAGAGGGAATGTGTTCTGCTTCTGGTGTAGAGGTTTCTATAGGCAAAAGATAAAAACTCATAGCTTTCAATATGAATTCTGAAAATGCATCAGCAGTAAGTAGGGGAGGGGGGAATGTAAAAATAAGAAAACTTACAATGTCCAAAGAAAAAGGCCAGAGGAAGATTGTTAGCAAATGGCCAGAGGGCAGGCAGGAGTGTGCATTATCAATACCCTTCTAGGGGGCCCGTGGTACATGCTTTCTGTTAGATTTTAATCTTCTGGGATCCTGGTCTCTGAACTCAAAATTCCTTTTCCTGCTACTTTGATTCTGAGGGGACATTTGTGAGGCAACTTCCAAAGCCACAACTGACCTCATTTCATAAACTTAATCCCTCCCTGTAAACTGACTTTTCTAGCACCCCTGAAATTCCTTGCATAATTTGTTTTAATCCAGAAATTCCCAAGAAAGCTGCCAGCCTTTTGTCATGTACTTGGAGGCCACTCCTCTCTGACTGGTTCCTCATGATTCACAGTGAGCTCTGGTGTCTGGATCAGTTTCCTTATTCCTTGCCATGGAAAGAAAATTCACACTCTTTCTCATTGGCCAAGATAACACTGTGGCAACTTGGTTCTCAGGTCCATTGTCTGGGGTGTTCACCAGTTTACACACTCAGTTGTTTTGTTACTGAAATATCTTGAACGAGACACCCAGCCCCAAGGAATTAGAGATCACAGCTCCTGGGATGGTGGTGATCTTTGTCCAAAGTCTTGCACTGTTGTTATTCCCAGAAAGTAAGAACCTGTCTGCTAGGGACAGTTGAAGTATGTGACATGTCAGGGGTGGGGGAAGGAGGTGGTCACTAAGACTGATGACCCATAGGCACACAGGGCACAGCATTACCAGTTAAACACTGCAGCCCTACCAGTTGAGGTGGTAGAATCCCTGCCCTGAGCTCACCTGAGTGTCCTCTCTGGGCTTCTCCATGAGCTGGATCTAAAGGATTAAACCCTGGCCCTGTCCTGAGCCTCTAGGGACTTGCCCCAGCTTCTAGCCTTCATATTTGTAAGGATTTTGAACATCATCCCTTGGATTCATCTAGAATGGGGGGTTCCAGATCAATTGTGGGGTGATATTTAGTTTTCAGTTTTGCATGTTTCTCAATTATCCCCCATTTCCCAGGGCTCCAGGTGTCACCCAGACACCCATCCTGGCCTCTTCAGGACAGCTGAGGTGAAGAGCACAAAACCTGGTTCCCATAGCCCAGGTCCTTGATGACAAGGCACAGTCAACAACAGATGGTTTTGTTAAATGAATCACAGTTATGGTTGTGCTTTCCCCTCAAAGACAGAAGTGCCAGGTCTCAAATGTAGTTCACGACACAAAGAAAGGTACTGGCAACTGAGAAGTTCAACTTACACAGCTGGGAGGCTCCTAAGAGCAGAGACATCATGTAGAAACACATAATAAATCTAGTGCAATCTGATATGACAGAGGATGAGTATTTACTGCATCTTTGGGCTTCCACTGGCTTAGAGTGCAGTGAGAGTCACCCAGCAGAGGCCTACATTTAGGACAAGAGTATATCACACCCAGTCTATGACAGGGAATCTTCTCTTTACACTGAGACTACTTAACCAACCAGAAAGTCCAGCTGGCCAAAACAGTCATGCACCAACCCAGGCTCTGCTGGGTGGGCAGCAAGGCCCCACTGGACTTGATTACCCAGGAGGCCCTTTCAGCCTGTCCACTTTTAACTGGTGGCCACTGGGTCACACTGTCACATGGGCTTCACAATAAAAACATCAAATCAACCTGAACATTCACTGGAGGCTCCATAGGGCATTGTCAGCTTCTGTGTACACTTGTCAGCTTCTGTGCCCACTGAGGGCCTGACCAGCAGGGCCACTCCTCCAAGGCTGTTGAGCATCAAAGTGATGCTGAGTGAATCCCAGGGTCCCTTCCCTAATCACATGTTATTTTCCATGGGGACAAATCTCTGCAGCTATTCAGAAATGACCATTTATATATTTTAATGACAAAGGCCTTGGATCTCAATTTAAATTTTAAAAATGAATCTAGTATGATTGTAATTTTTGTTTAGCTCTGTACATGCACAATACAAAGAAAGTATTTAAGTTCCCCAAACAATATTACTTTAAATATTATTACTAGGGCTTTGAGTTAGCAGGTTAAATGACCATTGAGAATGAGAGTGGGTTGAAGTCTGAAGGTTTCTTTCACAGGATCTAATGGCCAACTTGAAGTCCAGATGACTCACAGGACACCTTTACTAGGAATGACATAAAATAGGACAGTTTTATCAGGCAGAATAGAATATGCTTCCCTGCAGTTATGGGGCAAGACAGAATATTTTTTTTCTAGCTAAGATTTATTTTGCCAGTTCAAGTACTGGAATGTTTAGGGGGGAGAGAAAGCTTGAGGAACCCAAATCTGTAATATAGAATATAGTAGACAGAAAAGAATTACCAGGAAATGAAATAGAGGCATAATATAGTGGTCTGTGATTGTGCCCCCAACACCTTGGTCTTTCATGCATATACCTGGCTCTGGAAGGAATCCCCAGGGGGTGAGGTAAGGGTTTCCTGAGACCTGGAAGCCCCTGGGCTTCAGTATTCCAAATCCAGCCTAGGGTGGAGCAAGAGGGGCCAGATGGTGTCTTGGATTCTGCTGTCTTACGCCTGACTGACCTGGCTATACCATTCCACATTCCCACTGACAGTGAATAAGTGTTTTTATCTCTCCACATCCTCTCCAATACTTGCAGTTCTGTGTCCTTTTAATAATGGCCATTCTAATAAGTGTGAAATGATATCTCATTGTAGCTTTGATTTGCATTTCCTTAATCACTACTGATGTTGAACATTTCTTTATTTGTTTCTTCATCATTTATATTTCTTCTTTGGATATATGTCTATTCAAGATGTTTGCCCATGTTTTAATCATGTAATTTCTCTTTTTATTGTTGAGTTATATCATCTCTTTTTATATCATGGATATTAAACTTTCTTTGGATATGTGTTTTCTAAACATTTTTCTGCCATTGAATTGGCTGCCTTTTCACACTTTGACAAAGTCCTTTGAGGTACAATAGTGTTTAATTTTGAAGAGGTCCATTTATCTATTTTACTTTTTATTGCTTGTGCTTTGGGTGTAAACTCCAAGAAACCTTCACCTATCTGAGCTTTAAGATGCTTCCCTACATTTTCTTCTAGTAATTTTATAGTACTAGCTTTTGTATTTAGGCTTTTAATCCATTTTGAGTTGATTCTTGTACTGGCAGTGAGATAGGCATTCTCTTTCTTTCTTTTGATTATGGATATCCAGTTCTCCCAGTGCCATTTTTTGAAGAGACTGTTTTGTTCCATTAACATCGATTTGGTAGGTTTGTTGAAAACTAATTGGCTGTAGAGGTGAGGGTTTCTTTCTGGACTTTCAATTCTATCCCTCTGACAGATGGGTTTATCTTTATGCCAATATCATGCTGTTTTGACCATTCTAGCTTTGTAATATGTTTCATGGTCAGGCAGTGAAGGTTTTGCCACATCAATACTCATTTTTAGAAAGTTTCCAACAATTTGGGGACACTCTCCCTTCCAAATAAATTTGATAACTGCCTTTTCTATTTCTGTAAAGGAGGCTTTTGGAATTTTGATTGATATTGCATTGAATCTAGAATCAGCATGGATAGCTTAAAAGAGTAGGTCATTTCATGATGCTTAGTCTTCCAATCCATGAACACAGTATATCTTTCCATTTGCTTAAGTCTTTGACTACTTTTAGCATTGTTTTGTAGTGTTCTGTATACATGTCTTGTAGTTCTTTGGTTATAATGATTCTTAGGTATTTGAGTCTTTTATTGCTATTGTAAATGAAAACTATTTCCTGATTTCCTCCTCAAATTTTTCAATACTAAGGTACAGAAGCATTATTTGTTTTTCCATGTTGATCATGTATCCTGTCACTTTGCTGAACTCATTTATTTGCTCAAGTAGCTTTGTCATAGACATTTCAGAATTTTTAAATTATAGGTTCATGGCATACATGAATACTGAGTTTTACTTCCTTTTTTTCCTACTTGGATTCCTTTTATTTTTTTCCTGTCTAATTTTTCTAGCTAAAACTTCTAACTCAATGTTGAATAACAATGGTGACAATGGGCCTCTTTGTCTCATTCCCAAACTAAGAAAGAAAGTTTTAAACATTCCCCATTGAGTACGATTGCTGTGGGTTTTTCATACATGATGTGATGGTTAGGTTAAAGTGTCAATTTGGCCAGGTAACTGTGCCTAATTGTTTGGCCAAGCAATCACTGGGCTAACTGTAATACAAGGACATTTATGGACTTTAATCACCAGGGAGTTTATTGCATAGATACCTAATTATATCTACATCAATCAGGGAGATTGCTGTCAGCAATGAGTGATGCTTTATCCAATCATTTGAATGCCTTAAAAGGGTAGGTGATTTCAGCATTTGGAGAGAATTTCCGAGCTTGCTTTTTGACAGCCAGTGTCTCCCAGAAACTCATCAAGGACTTTCATTAGTATATAACCGGAGCCTCTGGTTTGCAACTTGCCAGCAGAACCTGGAGTTGTGCAACCCCATAGTCATATGAGAGACTCATAAAATCTCATGTTATTGACAGATATCTTTTGTTGATTCATTTTCCCTTGGGAACCCTGACTAAAACATATGCCCTTTATCATGTTGAGAAAATTTCCCTCTATTTTCATCTTTCTAGTTGTATTTTATCAAGAAAGGATGCTAGATTTTGTTGAATGCCTTTTCTGCATTGATCTAGGTGATCATGTGATTTTTCCTTCAATTTGTTAATTAATTACATTAATTGATTTTTTGGGTTGAGCCACACTCACATACCAGGAATAAATTCCATTTGTTTATGATGTATGTCTTTCATATGCTGTTGGATTCTATTTGCAAGTATTTTTTTGAGAATTTTTGCATCTATGCTCATTAGAGAGATTGGTCTATAATTTTCCTTTCTTGTAGTATCTTTATCTGGCTTTGGTATTAGAGTGACATTAGATTCACAAAATGTTTTGGGTAATTTTCCCTCCTATTCAAATTTTGGATGAGTTTAAGCCAGATTGGTGTTAATACTTCTTGAAATACTTGGTAGAATTCACTTGTAAGTCCATCTAGTCCTGGATATTTCTTTGTTGGGAGATTTTGTTGATTGATTGAATTTCTTTAAATATAGTGGGTTTGTTAAGTTCTTGTATTTCTGGTTACATTGGGTTAGGTTGTGTGTTTCTAGGAATTTGTCAGTTTCTTCTAGGTTGTCTAGCTTATTGGCATAGAGTTTCTTATAATATCCTCTTATGAACCTTTTTATTCTTGTGCAGTCAGTCATAACTTCCCTCATTTCAATTATTTTATTGAGTTGCATCTTCTCTTTTTTCTTTGTTAGTCTTGCTAAGCCTTTGCCAATTTTACTGTTCTTCTCAAAGAACCAGGTTTTAGTTTTGCTGATTTTCTCTATTATTTTTTTTTTATTCTCAATTTCATTTATTTCTGCTCTAATCTTTATTATTTCTTTCCTTCTGCATGCTTTGGGAATTGTTTTTTACTCCAGTTGTTCAATTAGATCTTTGATTTTAGCTCTTTCTATTTTTTAAATATAGTATTTCAGGGATGTAAACTTCCCTCTCAGGACTGCCTTCCCTGTATCCCATAAGTTTTGATAAGTTTCATTCTCAATTTCATAGATCACAATATATTTTAAAACTTTGCTTGCAATTTCTTCCTTGACTCATGGATTGTATGACTGTGTTGTTTAGCTTTCACACACTTGTGCATTTTCCCCTTTCCCATCTATTATGTGTTCCACATTCATTCCTTTATAATCTGAGAGTTACTTTATATAATTTCAATCTTTTTATATGTATTGAAATCTGTCTTGTGATGTACAAATTGGTCTATTCTGGAGAAAGGTCCATGAGCATTTGAGAAGAATGTATAATCTGCTGATTTGGAATACATCATTCTTGTATATGTGTGTTAGGTCTAGCCCATTTATATTGTTAAAATGCCCTTCCCTTTTTCATCTTCTGTCTAATTGTTCTATCTAATGATGTAAGTGGTGTATTGAAGCCTCCAACTATCATTGTAGAGTTATTTCTCCCTTCATTTTGTCAGAGCTTGCCTCATGTATTTTGGGCAACCCTGGTTAGGTGCATAGATATTTATGACTGTTACTTCTTCCTGATTCATTTCCTATTTTATTAATATATCATGGCCTTTTTAATCTCATAAAGTTTTGGCATTAAAATCGGTTATGTCTTATATTATTAAAGATATCCATCTTTTTTTGTGTGGATTATCTTTGTCCAACCTTTCACATCAAGCCAGTTTTTATCCCTGGATCTAAGACGAGTCTACTGTAGGGAGTATATGAATTCTCATTTTTTAAATCCATTTTGGCAGTCTATATCTTTTGTTTGGGAAGTTTAATCCAGTCATGTTCAATGATATTACTGTAAATGCATTATTTACTTCCAACATTTTATTCCTTGGTTTTCATATGCCATGTCTTATATTTATGTGTCTTTTGTCCCAGCCAGCAGGACAATCAACTGGGGCCTCCGGACCTGTGAGAAAGAGAATGGTATGGGACAGGGAGACAGCAAGGAACGACAGCAAGACAGTAGGTCTGATCAAGCTGCAAACGTTTATTGAAAGGGTACAGAATATATAACCTAACAGTAGGGGGAGTGGTTAGCAAAGGCTGGTGACAGTTCTGGATTGGTTCCTGTTGCTGCTAG
>PVKH010040961.1:0-11002 GCA_004027955.1 Chaetophractus vellerosus
GTTTAAAAAAAATCTCGGTGTAACTTTTGGGTTATAAGAAAAAGCTCATGTGTAATTTGGTAATGGGAGCTACAGTTAAAATTACCTTCACATAAGAGAGACAAAATGACCATTTGCCCACTCTATTATGGTTATATGAACAGTTCCTTTTAATGCAGCTCTAGGTCTCTGCTTGGATCCCACTATAAAATTTATAAAAGTGCTTTCCCTGTTCAGGAGTACATGATTTATATAACCACATTGAAATTTTTATTAATATCTTAAGAACTTAATATGATTTAACATACTGCCATTTCATTAAATGTGAAGAGTTGTCCAAATTATATTCTGTATTTATGTACTTTTTAACTAAAGCAGATGCTTACTTGCACCATATACAATGGCTTGTCATTAAATATAAGCACCCTTGTTTTAGAAAGTTCTAGTATTTAGATATTCCTGTTTTAGAAAATCACTGTAGTTTAATTCATTAACTTAATACACTTTAAAGTTTTCTGCTTTGTCTTGGAAGTCTTAAATAATATCAAAAACCAGTCAAAATTTTTGAGGTATCAAACTCTTACTCATACTGAGTCTTCCAAGTAAATCTCTTTAAGGGTCCATTCCCAGAAGTTCCTTCATGGTTCTTAAATCTTATATTTCCAAACATGTATGCTTACCTTTAATAATAAGACATATAAAATTGCTGTTGGTCAATCATTTTTACCCACATAAATGGTAATTTCTTACAGTTTAACTTAATATATCTGGTTGGACATAAGGAGAACTTAGCAAATATTATCTTAAAACTAATGAATAAGAAGAATAGAATATATTGGAGTTATTTTATATATTTATGCAAATATATTTGTCTACATGCAACTAAATAGATATATGATAACATACTTTTTGTTAGACTGCCCACGATATTATTAGCACAAGGAGTTAAAACAATTCATTTGTGTATCAGAACTGGCAGGAATTCTTTAAATCTAAGGAAGTGATAATGATGAGAGCAATGTTGTAACAATTCTGTGGTAAAATTGCATTTAAGACACAGTGTTCTGTTCTTGTCAGTTCCTATTAATCTAAATGTAACTTTTGCAGTGAGGATGAGAATGAAGGAAGCAAATCTAAGAAAACAACTTGTGAAAAAAAAATGCAAAGACTAAAACATATATGGCTTGCAAATGTTGAGGAAGCATAAGAATGTAACTTCTTAAAGATGTGCTTACCAAATGTTAGAAGGGGCCTTGAGACAGTGTGTGTGTTTGTGAGCACACATACCTACACGTTTCTATATTCATAGAAGATGATCCAGAAAGTACCCAATTGATTTGAACTAAACTGACTTGAACTTGGATACAGTGGAATTGTATCAAAGGCATCCCCAGAGATTTTGGAGAGGAAGTGAACCAAAGCCTCTGTTTCCAGTTAGGGCAGAATTAACTCTATAATTGAGTCTGGCAGAGTGACTCTGCAAGCTAGGAATTTTGATAGATGGTGTTTTGTGAGCTTAGCCAGCCTGAAGCTTCAACATAAATGGCACATTTGTTACCATTTTCAGGGGAAGAGTTAAATTCCAAACCAAGGATGTCTTCATTTCCTTTTTTCCCCTTCTTCCTCTTGAATTTAGAAGTAACAGTGCAATAGGATGACAAACAAGAGATTTCTCAATGGATTCTCCCAAGGCAGCAATGGATAACATGAGAAAAATCATCCTTTAGTAGGATAAATGGGAATAAGTTCCAAAGAAACTATGCAGAAGCTGAAAAAGGTCTCGTTTGAGGTATCAACATTTTATTCATCATGGGAGCTCCAGATAAATTTCTTTAAGGTTTTACTCCCAGGGTTCCTTCCTGGCTTCAAGATTCCAGGTCATTCTGCAGATTCCAGAAAGAACATAAAAATATGAGTTATCACAGATAGGTCTGGCGTCCCTCTTCAGGATTGGGTTAATTCCTCCTGGGTCTTCTTGAGGGGTCTCACAGTTCCATGAGAGGCCCTCTTCAGAGATCTGGCTCGATTTATGGGAATTCCTTTCAGTAAATCAGAAGACCTATTCAAGGGAAGCATTCATGGTTGATAACTTGGGTAAGAGTTACAACTCTGGAGTAAAACTGCTTGAATTTAAATCTTGGCTCCTCCTATTTAACAGCTGGATAGATTTTGACAGGCTACTTAACTTCTCTAGGACTTATTTTCCTTATCTTTAAAAGAAAACATAAACATAGTGGTCTTTGTGAGGAAAAGTAAGAAATTGATAGAAAAGCTGAGGGCGGGGCCGACTGGATAGCCCAGTGGATAGGGCGTCGGCATACCACATGGGAGGCCCCGGGTTCGGTTCCCGGGGACCTCTCCTAGCGGGCAGACCGCCTTGAGAATGGCAAACTGCCATGGGCAGGCCAGAGCCGCCGTGGGCAGGGCAAAAAGCTGCCACGGACAGGCAAAAGCCACCACAGGCAGGCAGGTCGCCCGCGCGAATGGAGCGCAGCCAGCCACCCGCGAAATGAAAAAGCCGGCCGTGATGGAAGCAGAAGCCGCCCACAAGCGGGGAAAGCCACGCCTGCGCAGTGGCCAAGTCTCGGCGCGTCGCCGCAGCGGGGGGGAAGGGGAGATATGTAATAAAATAAATAAATTAAAAAAAAAAAAAAAGAAAAGCTGAAGGCACGGTCTAGCATGTCCTAAATCAGTAGGTGTCTTCACACTGGACCGTGCATTCCATCTGAACCTCTCCAAAGAAATCAGTGGGCCCGATAGTTTTATCAGTTGGAGATCTTGCAAGTCCCTTGCTGGTAGAACACAGGCTGTGCTGGCAGAAAGCCAACTGGGCCCAAGATGGTAAATTTTAATGACATTTTAAAGAGAACAAGAAATAGGAAGTGTTAGGTTCGCATGGGTTCTTCCACAGTAACCCAGAGTCCTGCTAGAGTTCTCTAAAATCTCTAAGAAGAAAAACACAAGATAGCTACTTCCTATGTTCTCAGATTTTCTCTTCTGCGTTCTTTTTAACTGTGTGGGTTAAAACGTGTCTGGGGAGACTTCTGCTAATCCAGGCAACAAGAACAAATGTTATCATGAAATTGACACAGTGATGATGTTTCATATGGCAAAACTTCCTTTCCCAGTGAGCCCTATCTTTGTTAGCTTTGATCTAAAAGACCTGCCCCATGCCTAAGTTACAGTTAGAAGGAATCTCACCATGTTCAATATATTCTCTTTAAGTTATCCTGCCTCTCACCTTCCAAAACTCTGCCTTCAATGTCACAGTTTTGCCTGGCTGAATCAGTGATTTCTCTTATTCCTCTGAAGGATTTCCTACTTGACACTTTTCTTCTTCTGGCCTTAATTGTCTCCATCCCACTATCCTGTCTCTGTGAAAAAAAAAAAAAAAAAAAGTAAAAACCTGCCTCTAAGAGAAAATTGCTGTCCATTTCTACTGTTGAGGACCAGACTAAACAAGTATAGCACTTGTCATTGGCTCTTTCATAAGAACTGTCTATGGAATTGCACCATCCAAGAGTTAAATAATTTGAAGACCATGACCCAGGTTTGAGGCTATCACTTAGTCAAAATAGAAACAATGTGGTTTTTCAAGCTCTTCTGTATCAGATTTGCAAAGCAAAGATTTGATTTGTATTTTTAAAAATCAAATCTCTGGTTTATCTCAGTCAACATGATGTCTAATGCCTATGCTCTCACTGATATGATATAATGAGGATAAGGAAACTCAGAGTCAGAACTTAGAATACAGGTTAACGGAGGCCGAGTTGGGGGTAGAGAAGGGGGAGGTAATTCTTAATTGGTGCACAGTTTCTGTTTGAGGTGATGGAAAAGTTTTGGTAATGCATAGTGGTGATGGTAACACAACATTGTGAGTATAATTAACACCACTGAATTATATATCTGAATGTGGTTAAAGGGGAAATTTTAGGTGGTACATATGTTGCTAGAATAAAACTTTTAAAATAAAGGACAGTACAACCCTAATGTAAACTATGAACTAAGGTTAACAGTACATTATGATAATATTCTCTCTTTAGTTGTAACAAGGGTACAATATTAATGCAAAATGTCAAAAAATGTGGGCGGGCATATGGGAGCTCCATATTTTGCACATAACCTTTCTGTAAATCCACAACTTCTCTAATATGTTTTTTAAAAAGCCAAGGCTCATGAAAGCATGTATATGAAAGAAGAAATTATTTAATTTGATGGAAGAGTTTTGAGAGATGCAGAGAGAAGCAGGCAGAACTTGTAGCATTTTCTATAATCTATCTTATTTTAAACCATATCTCAAAGAATGTAAACAAAGGCTTTTCTCTTTATACTCATATGCATATGACTAAGCTGGTGATACCAACATGCTCCACACAAAATGCTATATATTTGTTTTCTGGGATAGACTCAATTAAAAACTGTTCCTCTTTCTGTATGGACTCTTGCAAGCTACAAATTCAGAAATCCTAAAAGCAAAGTTTAGTATAGCAAACACAACATTTTATCTCTGGCAGAGCAGTCATGGAATAGAATGCGCTGCTCTGGGATCGGGGCTCACGCAGGTCAGCTGTAATTTTAGAATATCATTTCACGTATTTGTGTATGTGTGTAGTCTCCACCCTCACGCACAAGAACTCAGTTGTGATTTTGGTAATGTCTTGCCAACAGTGGGGAAAAAATTTTACAAGTCGATCTGGTATTTGTCCCTGATGAATGCTGGCGCAGATAAACATATCCGCTTTCGCCAACTAGCTTGTGTAATTTCTCGTAAGTGCTTTAAAATAATGACAGCCACAGCGCAGAAGCTATCATGTACTTGTCTCAGGGGATCAATCTACGAAGCATACTTAGTGTTTAACCTTTTCAATAAAGGCATATAAAAAAGTCAAGTTCAAGAGAAAATGGAGGGAAACCTGAAAAGTATACATTGGACCTTTTTCCAAGCTATCAGTCAGTTTTTAGATCTCAAATAAAAAACCTTATTTTTTCCAAAGTAGGCACTATAATTTTGAATCTGCTGGTTGTGGCTGTAGTTTGCACGGTATATCTTGGGAGTGGAAGAATTCATCTAATTTGGGTAATTTGATACAAATATCTGAAGTGGGTGCAAATGTGTACACTCCATGGTTTCTACCAACTGACAATCTCATCTCAGTATCGTATAGTGCTGGACCACCAAGCAAGTCTAAGCTTTAATAAAATAAACAATATGATATAATGTGTGTTGTATACATTTATATAATATAATAAAATATTCATATATGTGTGCATATACAATCTCAAATCTGCAGGTGAATAATTAAAAAAGGGACCTTACAGTGCTAATTAAAATAAAATATTCTTGTATAAAAATAGGGAATTATTTAAATGAATTAACATAAATCCTACATTGGAATATTGCTGAGCCACTGAAACAATGCCGGACATAATTATTTCATGATACGAAACGATATTCCTCATGTAGTGCTAAGTGGAGAAAAAAATCACATCACATGACATTATATGATGGCATTTTGTAAAAATAAATACAATGCATGGGAGAATCCTGGATTAATAACCACTACAGTTTGAACTTGATTATCTCTGGCCAGGGGAATTGTAGATTGCTTCTCTTTCTTTCTTTTGATTATCTGTGGTTTACACTTTATCTACAGTGAACATAAGTGGCTTTGGTCTGAAGAAAAGAACACTCAAATTTTAGAGAATAAAATACACTGGCCTTCAGGGTAGAAATTGGCCAGGAGGCAGCTTGGTCTATGTACAAGAGCTAGCAATTTCCTAGGGAGACTCTGCAAACAGGTGTAAATTACTAGAGTTTTAAAAGTTATAAACAGGAAAAACTTTCTCTTCTAAAGAGACTCCTTAGGAAAGATGTGCCAAAATAAAGGATGCCCCTCTTACAGAAGGTGACATCAGCCACAGACCTTTGTCTTGAGTGAGTCCTGATATTCAAAATTAGAATCTCTTGTTTCCCCAGTACACCTACCCTTTGGGCAAGGTTAATTGCACCTTTTCATTCCATCCTCTTTTTCCCTCCCCCTTTTCAGTGTCCAGAAAGAGAGAAACATTCATGTTTAAATCTCTCATGACCATGTGGGGGTTAATTGCATACTGCTGAGTTCAGAGTGAAGGTACTTACTTTTTAAAAAATCTAAATCTTCAGGTTTAGGAAAAATAATTTTTGGCAAAAAAATGAGCAGTCATAGTAACAGTGTTTGTTTTTGCTAGACGCCCGGTCATGACCCACTGTTGGAGGGAGTAGTAACAGGAGATGCTTGGGTGCATCTCACCCTAGTCACCTTGATTCCAGTAACTAAAAAAAGAATGATCCCACCAGAAAGCCAGTAATGACTAACCAGAGCTCAACCCTGCTTTTTATGTAGAAATGTGATAAAATCAACATGTTGCACTGTTTCACTTTTAACAACCCCACTTTCTGATAGTCTTAGCCTCAAGACCCGTTCAAAGGTGTTTCTCTTGCAAGTAGCCAAGTAGCTAGGTCCTAAAATCTCACCCGTTTCATTTCTTTACTCATCATTTATTTCTTCATTCAGTGAATATTATGAGCTAGGTATGAGGTTGAAGAGTGAGGAAATAAAAGAATAGATGATATCCTATTGCTACTTTCAAGGAGTTCTCATCAAATAGAGGGTGAGAGGAGTATAAATAAATAACCATAAACCTGTGGTTCACAGACTTGGATTTCACAGATCAGTAATCAAAAAGTGTGTGTGTGTGTGGGGGGGGGGGGTGAAAATAAAGAAAAAGAAAAAGAAGGGATAGATTTAGAGTTGCCAGCTAAGTATCATTCCCAAAATGAGCACAATTTTTTATGCCCTTCCTGCCAATTAGAACTATCGTTTTATTTTTAAAATGACAATGTGAAAAAACAGAGAGGCCATAATCTCAGAATAAAGAATAGCCATCCCCAGTAGAAGATGGTTAGAAAAGTTATGCAGATCAGTCAGGCACTATATCACTCTATCAAGCTCAATGTCTAAGGTGGTTATCAGTTTTTTCCATTTCACCCTGGATTAGTGAATTGTTTGTGTATTGGCACTGGTCTCTACATTAATATTTGGGTGCCAGAGCAGGAAAATACCCTGGTGTAATGGAAGTCTCCATGACAGAGTGGAGTCCATGAACAGGAGATTAATCTATTAATCTAGGGTTGAGGATATGGAATCACAGAAAACGATTGTAGAAATGGTGATATTCTATTTGGATCTTGAAAGAAGACTAGATTTTCAACAGGCAAACGGGGGCAAAGGCCTCAGGCGTGGGAGGGGAACATCTCGGGCACAGGGAGCGGCATGAACAGTCAGTGCCAAACGAAGGAATTTGAACTTCATTCTGTAGTTAATGGGGAGGCAGTGAAAGTTCTTAATTTACCAATCTGGTGCAAGTGATGCCAGTTGTTTTCAGAGATTGTAAAGAAAAGGTCTTGATGAAATAATATATACCCAACTTCTAAAATTCGGGAAAACAATCAAGTCATCTCAATGACTCTCTTTTGAAAATAACTCATTTTTAGGCATTACCTGTTTCTTTTCATTAGTCTCTCTTTCCAAGACAAATGCACATATTCTCACAACTAGTATGTGTGATGAAAATTCACCAAATATTATTGCACAATTACTATGTGTGAGGAACTAGAACAGGCATCAGTTATACAGCCATGTGCAAGCAATTGGGTTCTTGCCTCCATAGGACTTAAGTGAATGGTAAAATCTAATTTGGAAAGCAGATAAACAAAGCTGGTAGTAATATGGGTGTCAGAAAAAGGAAATCCAAGCCTAAAGCAGACTCTTAGAGAACATCTGGTTTTCAGAAAAGCCTAACTTGAATCTATACTCTCAAGTAATAAAGCCAGGAAAAAAAAAACAGGGAAAGGGAAAGACGTTTGGAAACTGCTTAATTTCTTTCTTTTATTTTTTTTTTTTAATTTTGCCCCAAAGTTCAGTGCTCCAGTCAATCATTATCATATTTCCTTTTAAAGCCCGAGAAATTGTATGTTGGTGATTTACTCCATGCAAAGGGATGTTTTAGAGAGATGATAATTTAATAAAGCCAATCAAAAAATCAGGAGGCAGGAGTAATGGTGATGACAATGATGACAATGATGACAATGATGTCAATGATGATAAATGTCTGGCTTCAGACTGCAGGCTCTTGAGCACCAAGCTAAACTCTGGAACATGGATTGAAATTCTGTCTTTACGCAAAGTGATGTATGAAACCTTAGGCAAGGCACTGACCCTCAATTTCCTCACTCATAAAATTGGGATAATAATAATAATAATAATAATAATAAAATCTAACTCATGGACTTATAGTGATGATTGAATCATAGTAGGTATATATAGCACTGTGCCTGGAATACATTCAATAAATGTTAACTAACATTGTTTTTATTATTCTTGTTATTTTATTTAATTAATTATTTGATAAGGAGTGAACCCACATGATGGAAAACTAATTGGAAAATATTATTAGACATTTAACCCAAGAACAAGTTTTTGCTCTTGGGTATGTGTGATTGTAAAATGAAATATCATTTAGAATCATTAGTGGGGTGATTATGTTACCAAATCTTCTCCATTAGGGGTTTGGCAAAACTCTTAGCTAGGACAAGAAATTTTCTCTCACATATTTTTGCTTCAACTTCTCATTCTCAGTTGTAATACCAGAATATGCCACAACAACCTATGTAAAATTGAGAATATCCTTATATCAGGACTGACATTAATTTGGAATAATGTTTTCTAGTTCTTAAGTTAATCAAAGGTCATGTAGAGAAATTTTCCTATTGTATTTTTATTTTTCTTATCTCTGGAGATTTTTTCTTTTAGGGTAGTGTGATGGTAGGCTAATGTGTCAACTCAGCCAGGTAATGCGCCCAGTCATTTTGTCAAGCAAGCACTGGGATAATTATAATACAAGGGCATTTCATGGACTTTAATCATCAGTGAGTTGATTGCATAGATGGCTGGTTACATCTACACTCAACCAAGGAGATTGCTGTAAGCAATGAGCAATGTCTCATCCAATCAGTTGAAGGCCTTAAAACGGGATGTGATTTCAGCATTCAGAGAGAGAATTCCAGTCTCTACTTCAGACAGTCAGCTTCTCCTGGGAACTCATCAATGAAGTTCATTGGTTCTCCTGATTTGTAGCCTGCCCTGTGGAATTTGGAATTGTGCATCCCCTCAGTCATGTGAGACACTTTTATAAAATCTCATACTATTTACAGATATCTCTTGTCAGTTCTGTTTCCCTAGAGAACCCTGACTAATAAAGCTAGTACCAGGAGTGGTTCTTAAGAAAAAGAATCTTAAAAATGGGATTTTTTAATTGGTTCCAGAATTTTTGCAAGTGGCTCTCTACTCTGAATAGATTCAAGGGCACTACTGACTCCCTTTCCAATAATCAAGAGGCCACTGACAGTCCATGGCATGAACTGGTAATAGAGATACACAAAATATCACCACTGGATGTGACTACTTCCACACTCATAAGAGGCAAGGATCTGGGTGAGAGTGTTTTTAACAGAGTTTTGTGGAGTTAAAAGTTACAATGACATTGACTGGCTGTTCCTAAATATGCTGGATATAGTCAAAAAAGGAAAGGGATGAGCTGAAGGCTTCAAATTTGTAAGTTAAGCATTACATGAATGATGTGAAAGTTTCTATGTGTGCTCTAAAAGAAAATCTTGTTTTGTGCAGCTGCAGACTTGAGATCTCTGAAAACCAGACCCAGAGCCTCATTATATGAGTAGCAGAGTTACATCAGAAACTAAAATCTCAACCTTGCATGGTGTCTGCTGTTAAAGTGAGGACATTGATTGGATAGGAATGGAACCCTGAGGATTGAGATGGAAACATATTGGTTAATGATGTTATCAGTGGGAACATTGAAACCCTAAACTCTGCTGAGACTTTGTCAGATAAACCTATAATGGTCTGGTCTGCCCTGTGGAGACCACCCAATGTCAAGATCACATCACCCAGCCTTCAGTCTGCTCCTGGGAGTCTGGACCTCTTCCCAACCCAATTTCAAGCCTGCACTACCCAATTTCCAGCTTGACACAAGGGATGTCCACCTTCTCCCTGCCTTGAAGAAACCATCACCCAACCTCCACCCTGCCCGGAGGAGTCTGCCATCCAACCCCTGCCTTAAAAGATTAATCCTGTCTCACCAGATAAAATGGCAAAGGAATGCCCTGATGTCAATAGCTTGCAAGAAATTTCTAATTCTTCTCCTTACCCAACCTCACCACCCCTCTTCTCTTCCAGACCTATAACTAGGCTAAAATCACAACAAGCCCCCAAAGGTGAGGTACAAACTGTGAGCCATGAGGAAGTATGCTATACTCTAAAAGAACTGCATGAGTTTTCCAATTTATAT
The DNA here is from genome assembly GCA_004027955.1 of Chaetophractus vellerosus. Lineage (NCBI taxonomy): Eukaryota > Metazoa > Chordata > Mammalia > Cingulata > Chlamyphoridae > Chaetophractus > Chaetophractus vellerosus. The sequence goes on from PVKH010040961.1 coordinate 10,387, forward strand.
AGACAGAAATCAGGGGAATATGTGAGGGAAGGGATATTAAGGGTATGGGGTAATAGTAGAAGGAATATAAAGTTGTATCAGCCTGAACTTATTGATATGGACTGACTAAGGAGAGATTCTGAATTCAGTGTTCTAGCTTGAGGTGTTAGAAAGTCTTCTAACAGTTTGTTCAGGTGCCTGGGTGAAACATGGACCAAAAGATGGCCTAGACTGGGACACAGATGATGTGGCTCAAGCGATTGGGCTCCCATCTACCATATAGGAGGCCTAGGGTTCGATTCCCAGGGCCTCCTGGTGAAGGCAACCTGGCCCACATGGAGTGCTGGCCCACACGGAATGCTGGCCTGTGCAGGCATGCTGACCCATGCAGGAGTGCTGGCCCATGTGGAGAGCTGGCACAGCAAGATGACGCAACAAAAAGAGACACAGAGAAGAGACAATAAAAGACGCAGCAGAGCAGGGAGCTGAGGTGGTGCGAGAGATTGAGCACCTCTCTCCCACTCCAGAAGGTCCCAGGATCAGTTCCTGGTGCCACCTAAAGAGAAGACAAGCACAGCAGAACACACAGAGAGCAGACAGCGAGTGCAAAACAAAAGAAGGGGGGGAGGGAGAGAAA
>PVKH010040962.1:0-11009 GCA_004027955.1 Chaetophractus vellerosus
AAACTTGGTCGTTTTGCCCAGTATGTATATTTTAGTAATTCAGTTGGCCCATCTGGATAAACTAATTTAAAGAATGGTAACTAACATTTATTGAATTCCTATTATGTGCCAGATACTATGTCAAGTGATTCCAGCTTTTCAAGCTCTGCCAGTTGGAACAACATTTAGTCTTTACAGCCATTCTCTGAGTTAGGGGATTATTTTTCTCTTTTATAGAGGATGAAATTGAGCTTCAGGAAGGCTATTTAACTTCTACAAGTTGTCACATGCATTAAATGGAGGAATCAAATTAGAGCCCAGCATTCTGTATTGTTATTTTTAACCCCCTCTAAAAAAGAAATTTTCCGAGACTTAGCATCACTAATTAGACCAATGCACAATCTCTTCTTAAGGAATTGCAAGGTTTTTGTTGTTTTTAACAGAAGTAATTTTTTTCTAAACAGCTGAAGCTAGCTGTCTCATGAATCCTTCTTCAAGGATCTGTACCTAGCTATCTTCTCATTCCTATCTGCAGATGCTCTTTGGGTGTTCTTGACTAATTCCTTTGCTTTGAATTACTATCTATATGCTGGTAATTTCCAAATCATCTTTTTTCACCCTGGTCTCTGTAAAGAGTTCCCTATCTGAACCCCTAGCTGCTTACTGGACATGTAGCCACCTGGATGCACAGAGGACCTCAAACTTACCATACCAACTACTGCTCAAATCGACTATTCCCAGAAAGTAGCTCTTCCTCTGGTTGTCCCTGTCTCAGTGGATGGTCTAGCCATCTTTCATTTGCATAATCAAGAAATTTGGACTTTGTCCTTTTACCGCTCACGTTATTAAGTTCCATCCATTCTATTTCCTACATATTTTCAAATCCTGTTTGCATATGCGTAGGGACACTTTTTATTCAGATCACTATCAGTCCCTTGCCTGAATGTCTTTATCAGCCTTCAAACTCAGCTTTGTGGCTTTAAAGGCTAGCCTTCCACTTCTAGTTTCCTCCAATACACTCTTCTCATTCCAACAAGAAAGATCTTTTGAAAGTAAAATATGACCATGCCGTGTTCTACTCTAACCTTTCAATGGCTCACCATTACTTTCAAAATAATGTCTAAGGTATTGAAAATGCTTTGCCTTTCCCTTCATAATCTAAAACTTTTTATCCTCTCTGATCTCAACTTTTACCTTTCTGGACCTCACTCTGATTCAGTCATAATACCATGCCTTATCAAAGATGCTTTATTCCTGTTTCCTCCCAGACTTTTGCATGTATATGAAACACTCTTTCTTTTCCTTTCTCTTTCTGTTTAACTCTAACTCTCCCTTTAAGTCTTAGCTTAGATATCAGCTCCTCGCCCCATCTGGATGAGGCATCAATCCATATGGCCCCATATCACCCTAAATTTCCCCTGTCATAGCACTTAGAACTGCGTATTTACTTGTTTTATCTCCAAACATTGCAAGGTTCTGCAAAGGCAGTGAAGCAGTACCTAGTAGATAGCAGATTCCATCTCTCTCTCTCTCATCAACCGTCTATCATCTCTCTTTCTCTCCCGCTCGCTCGTTCTGCCCATCTAGTGATTCACTAATACATATTAAATACTTCATACTAATGTGCAAAAATAATTTACCTTCTGTATTCAACTATCTTTCCTTGTAATAACACTCAGTCTGCATTAAAAGAAAGGCATAGACTTCTAGAACTAGGAAGGACCTTCAAATGAAATGTTCTTTAATTTGAGTTCTTGGCCAGTTCTGTCACTGATATTTTACATAATCTTAGACACATGATTTCCTCTCCCTGGAATTTGGGGACCATCTGTTCAAATCCCCCTGGACTAGGTCCCCTCACTGCCTCTGACTCTATGATTCTCATCACTTTAGAAGTGGCCTCAAATCATTCACATGCTTGTAGCATATATCAAGGCAGGAAAAAAGAGAAGCTTTGACTTTGTGTATCCATAGATCAACTATCATCATTTTTGTCAGCCTTGTCTCTTGATAATTTTGTTGATGTTTTTTAATAAAGCCTGAAATAAAACCTCCAATTTCAAGCACGAAAGCTCATTGTTATTTTGCTGTATGTTTGAATGTTTTCTTTGACCACAGAAAAAAGATAAGACGTGGCATGATTTACAAGTAGGTTTGACTAAATTTATGACCAAGATGGCTGCACACTCAGAGAGCTGTGTTTTAAGGTGTTAATAGTTTTAAAAAGTAGCATTGTTAAGAAAAGCGTCTCTTCTCTCTTTGTGGAATTGGCAAGTGTTTCTATCCAACATTAACTTTACTATAACAAGAGTAATCACGAAGATGCCTTTTCCAATTCACACTGGTAAATGATGAATGAGATTACTATTTGGCCTGAACTTTATACTAAATAGAGTCCAGGGATAATTGGTCATTGAAATTTTCTCCTAAATCAAACAAACCAATTCCTCAAATATAAAGTTAATCATTTCATTGATATCAGCCTTCAATCCTTATTCCATTAAATCCCTAAATTCATGCTTGGGATGGCATAGCAAGCAAATTAAAATAGGATTCTTATGAAATGAGAAAGATAAAATCATGCCTTCTGAAGAGCAATTTAATCTTAATAAATTATTTTTAGTATTCTTTTTTCAATGAGGCATCACATTGACCATAAAATGAAGTATAAAAGGGCACTGGTTGAGGAAACTGAGTTACAAAGAGACCTCTGCACCCTTGAATAGTTATACCTGCAATAATTTGCTTCATAAATTTTTATGTTGCATTTTACATCTTTTAAGAAAGCGAGTATTCCCAACAGTGTCATAATTAGAATAGTGACAGTGTGCGAGCAACTAAAGGAAATTATATTTGATCTCTGGAGTATTTAGCTAAATAGTTTTAAATAGGAATTTGTTGCTTTGTTGAAGATAGATTAGAGTCGATGCAGAAATTGCTCCTTGAATGGAAGGCTCATGCCCTCAAATGGTCCACACCTACAAATACTGCTTCACAGAAGAGCTAAGTGCCAATTAAGAAGACCAAGGAAATAGAGATGATTTGCCTAGGAGATTTATTGAGTATTTACTGAAATAAAGGATCTGAATCTTTTAAATGTCAAATGTTAATATGCACCGTATGCTAGCCCCTTCTTCCAGAAATTTTATTTTGCGGTGCTTTATCTCTGTAGGTTGAGAAGCCAAAGCTCTAGCTAAGAAAAATCCTCTGGAGGCACATTCTGCACTTAATAAGCCTATTTTTCTCTTTTCAGTGCAGAATTGCTTTCTCTACTGTCTATACCATGAGAATGTTCTCTGAAAGATAGAATGGAGCTGACTTTGTTTTCAAGATTCAGGTAGTTTCAGAAAGGATCTGTTCCTCTTTTAGTCTAGCCATCTTCTACTGCTTAAGCACAAACATGCCTCTTTGGAATTCTTTTCTCAATATATTTGGATTTCTGAGGACAGCATCTGGAACACTACAGCTGTCCAAGAAATAATAGTCCTTGTTGCCAAGTAGTTCAATGAACTACCCTCTATAATGGGGTTACCAGGAAACAGCAGGGACAAGCGTTCTGTTCAGGCTCATAAATGGGAGATGATAGTCTTTTGCAACCAGCAAATCCATTGGCAGAAATAACAGGAGAAATAAACAAATAATCAGGAGCCAGTTGCTCTATAGGACAGCACAGCAATTTGATCCTCCACTCAGTCTATTATTAAAGGAAAAACATCTTGAAACAGCATCTGACCTATGTTGACTACAGAAGCTTAACTATTTACTTATAAGGGGTCAGTCCACTCCCTCTATATTTTTTAAAAAAGAATACAAGGATCCCTGGTCATGGAATTACAGTGGATTTGGAACTTTTCTGACTTTACCATGGATGTCACTCTCTGTGACCCCCAGAATGCAAAACTGCTAAAGAATTCCTAGGGACTTTTGGGGGATAAGAGATTGAAATCCTACTCTCTTCTTTCTGTGCTTCACAGTGAGCCACTGTTGTCCAGGGTTGTCCCAACCAAAGATTATTGTCAAGGAAAGACAGTTACAACAACAGAGAACTCATCAAAAGAACATGGGTACACAGACTGGATCTCCTGGAATGGCTCAGTGTCTTTGAGTTTTGGGAGATAGACACTTTTGACCCAATGTGTGGGTAATAGGGTAATTTTTTTGGTAATGAAATTACCAAATTTCATCTGGCAGGAGGGAAATAAATTGAGTGCATTGAAGATTCTTACTTAGAAGTCTCAGTTTGCCTTTGATGAGCTTAATTTGGAGGGGGGGAGAGGAATTATCTTACCTTGAAACCTTATTCAGAGACTTGAACCAATGAAGGCCTTTATCTGGCAGTGGACAAAAATCATCTCTCAGACCAAGAGGGACCAGGGATGCCATGCAGCCATGAAAAACCAAGCATAGTGAGCTAATCATACTCTTCTCTTCCCTTTGCTTGGCATGTGGAACTGTGACTGACTTCCATTGGATTAAGCCTCCTGGTTTTTTAGGGGATTCAAAGAGCAGAGGAGCCTCAAAACATAGAACCTGAGCCTCCTTCTGATAAGATTCATGAGAGTTGGAAGAATTAATTAGAAAAAACATTAAAGGGATGGCCATGGATGTGAGTTGGAGTTTTGGAATAAGTCATACCTGTTAGATATGTTATATCCAGATGTCCATAGAACATCTCCTTCTGGATGCCCCCAGGCACATCAAACTTAACAAACCAACACCAAATTCAATATCTTTCCCAATAATCAATGTTACCATTTCTCCTCCATTCTCTAGCTCCATCTTATGTTTCCTACGTAGTCTTCCCAGTAACCTGAAACAGAAAGCTTACCGTCATTCTAAATGTTTCTGTTTTATATCTCACGTCAAACAATCATCAATTCTAGTGGATTTTAACTTCAAATCCATTCTTTGTACTAAATGCCTGTAACTACTGCCATGGCGCTGTCCTTATGTAGTTTTGATAAGTCTGTTGCAAAAATCTTTTAAGGGGATCCCATACCAAGTAGAAAGAAAAAGTGACTATGTGGTCTTTCATGGGCTTACGAATTTTTCTTCCAGGATGAAGTCTAAAATCCCTAGCACAGTGCGTGAGTCTTTCAATGAGCTGAACTTTGCCTTCTTCTACCATTCAATTAAGATTCTTAAGAGAAGGAATAAGTGTATTCATGTTTTAAAAAATCCCCAGACCTACTTACAGTGTTTTGCATATAGTAAACCCTCATATATTTGTTTATATTGAATTGAATTAATTTGTTGATATGGAAAACAATATCTGGAAAGCTGAATCTTTATAACATTTCCAGTCCATTGTGTAGTAATCATCTTTGGGACCATTCTGGCCCACGATGTAGTTTTACAGAACCTCCAGAATTTCTCCTCATGTCTCCTCTCTCCCTGCTGGTGAAGATTATACCTGCTGATACTTTATTCCAGAAACTGGATAACCTTCTACCTTGTTTTTGTGCTGAGTGACCCTTTTGACAAACCCTGTGGCTCTGACCCTTTAAACAGTAGAAGCATCCTGGTGTTTTTACTCGGCAGTAGATCGTGATATTTAGAAATCCCTTCGTCAAGCACCTTTGATTCTCCAGGGATGCCCATAATAAATATTTGCATTATTAAAAGAGTTATGAACACAGTATAAAAAAAACAAGTACACAAGGAAGTCACCACTTGGCTTTTGATTATGTCTTCCCAAATGAAAAATGAATGAATGTGCAATTAATAATAAATGTCCTTGTGTTCTTGTTTTAATTTTTAACTCATCAGAGGTTGTTAAAATTAAAGTGGAGCCAACATTTGCTTTGCTGTTTTATTAAAGTCAGAGTGTGGCTCTCATATAGCCACTTATATGGAACTTCATAAAACATAGTATTCTAATATCTGCATTGCCACTTATTAGCTATTAACTTTATTTTCTATTTTCTATTTGCTTCTATTTCTTCATTTATAAACAGGGGTAATAATAATGTATATAACATAGATTGCTTAATGGTATTAAATGAAATAGTTCACCTGATGTATAGTAACAACCACATATGTGCTAGTATGACAATTTTAGTCGAGACTCACCCATTGTGAGGTAGGCAGCCTAATATTTTTGCCCTCATTTTAAAGATGAAGCATTTTCTTTCTCACACAGAATTGAAATAATTTGCCAAAGAGCACTTAGCTTTTCTAAATCCAAATATAATTTATTTATTTATTTATTTTTCAATTGAGAAGAATGTGTCAAGGATAATCTCTCCAGCTTTTAGAGAAGGGGGAATTGAGTATCATATCTGTGGCTGATGATTGATACAGGAATAGAATTTCACAATTCCTACCTCTCTGGGTTTTCTTTCACCCATTGGCCAATATGGCCACACCTTTATTTCCCGTCAGAACCACTTTTTTTCTAGACACAGCTGGACCGCCATGTAACTTGGCGATTGACTCTAGCTAATGAATGTTAGAGCTTTCTGTCCTGCCCACTGACATCCTCAGAAATGTGATCTCTTCTAAAAGATCACACTAAAGTTAGCGTCTCACAGAACCCAGAACTCTGTCTTTCCTTCTGTCAGGACCTTATAAAGGTGTAAACATTTCCCCATGGAACTGAGTCAAGTAAGAGGATTCATTACCAGCTTGGATAAGTATGCAAAAGCTGATAATCCTCCTTAGTGTGCTTCCTTGGGGACAGAGCCATACTGTACCTTGGGTGAGCCCTTCCTGATGTTCACAGATGAGCTCATCTCCCTAATCAGGAGGAGCTGCTCTGACAAGGACCATTAAGGCAAACTAACTGCACCTGACTGGCATTTCCTTTTCTCCTCTGACCTTCCTTTGCAGGCTACAGCTCATAGGATTCTTGAGGGCAAGGTGTTGCCTTCCTCATCTCCATACCTCTAGCATCCAACAGTGCCTGGAACACAAAGGATGTTTTGAAGATTGATGAGTGGTTGAGCACCTTAGACTGCTACTGCTGCTTAGGGGTTAGTTGTACAGTCTTTACCTTTCCAGTCAGTATTTCTCATGGGGTTGTTGGGAAAGAGGAATTGGTGGCAGAAGGAAGCCATCCTTGCCTCTCTTGACTCCCCATTCAGTTCAAGAGTGACACCTGCTCATAGTGACTCGCATTCTGATGCTGCATTCTGAACACATGGAAATGTGTAGAAGGATGTATCCCCACCCCACCCCCAGTCTTTCAATGACAGACTTGCAGGGTTGGAAAGATGTGAAAATATCATCCTTCTAGTACATTACATGTATTGGAGGACAATATGGCCCAGATGGCTGAAGCAATGATTGGTTGTCATGTGAAGTTATAATCTTGGAGTTTGGATTGTACTCTCATAAGGAGTGAGGGGTTTAAATGCTCTGAAAAGAATGGGAAGATTCTGATCCATAGGGGAAGACAAAAAATATTGCTGTTTTTTCCTAAAGGCAAAATGGTGCATGGTGGGGAGGGTTTTTTATTAGGAAGCTTGGTTTATGGAAGGAAGGCATGCATCTCATGGAAATGTTTCTGGATTTTTCTCTCTTCCTCCCATACCCTTTAAACATTAGAAAACATGAGCATAGAGTTTTATGTGGTGGATTGGTCATGTTATTATTATTATTATTTACAAATAAATAGTCACTAAGCCAGTTTTTGAAACAGCTCCCTGCTGAAGAGTGGTGCTGTCAGGGTACCCAGAGGGGACAGGAGATAAGGGACAGCCAAGTCTCTCACAAGAACATGCTTTCTCCTACACAGATACAAAGGGAGCATCTCACCTGGAAAAGGAAACCTACCTTCAGTTGCTTTTGTAACAGTACAGTTTCGGGAGGAATACTTTAAAGTCTATCTCTGCATATGAAATCTCATATCTTACTGGAAGTTGTTTAATCATTTCTCAGATGAAAATGGAAATGTTACAGCCATTCTCTCAAAAGAGCCACAAGGCCCCTACCCTCAAGCAAGTAAATCCCAGCATTAGGGTAAAGTGCCCAGGGTCTAAAAGGGGATAATTAATTCAATGCTTTTGATCCCAACACAGAAAAAGAAACGCTGCCTCAGAAGATGGGAAGGAATAAAATAAGGAAGAAAGGAAGGCGAGAAGGAGAAAGAGAGAAGGGGAGGGGTTGGAGGGAGAGAGACAGGCTACAAACTAAGGGAGTTTTTGTGGAGAAAAGCACCAGGAGAAACAATGCTGCCTTGCCTCTAATTAGTGTGAATCAAAAAAAATGGACAAAGTGAACATTTGTTCCCTTTTTGATAAAAGGAGGCACTACTGTTTGAAAGTGAAACCGTTTACAAGACAAACTAAGTTACATGTGAACAACGCTATCAGCGTTCCGACACCCAGGCGTGCACCGTATTGTGTATCCACTTAAGAAAAACGGGCTCCAATTAGGGATCTCCTGTCGAGCATCTTATTTATCAGCTTCCAGAACAGCTGTGAGCCATTCAGGATGCCGCCGGTTTTTCCTCATTATACTCTCCTTAGAATTACATATGTGCTGGCGCAACCCCAGGGAGCCACATTCCAGTAAACACATCCTTCCATGTTTCAGGGGCTTCTCTGAAATAAGCTGTGAACATAGGCTGACATGGTCAGTTGAAGTTGCCTTAAAAGACTTAAGGCTGTAAATACCCCCTGTAATTCCTTGGGAAAAGAAAGCTGGATAATGAAAGGGATTTAGGATGTGCAGAGAAAGGGAGGGAGTCAGTTAAAATAACACACTTTTATTATTAATCAGTGTTACCAAATGAGTTGTATTGGGAATTGTGGCCGAGAAGCCACTGCCAGATATGCACACTTAATTGTCACAAGTTTATTTAATGGGGGTTAAGGAAAGAGGCTGAGGCAAGTAAAAAGGAATGAGTAAATCAGTGTATTTCAAGTAGCATACGTATTTTTGCTTTGATAGTAGGAATGACTGTATTTTTTTTGTTAAAGATTTATTTTATTTTATTACATATCTCCCCTCCCCACACGTTGCGGCGACTTGCCGAGGCCGGTCACTGCGCAGGCGCGACTTTCCCCGCTTGTGGGCGGCTTCTGCTTCCATTCACGGCCGGCTCTGCTTCAGTTCGCGGGTGGCTGACTGCGCTCCATTCGCGGGCGACCTGCCCTGCCCGTGGCGGCTTTGCCCTGTCCGTGGCAGCATGACTGTATTTTAAAATCTTGTAAAGTGAGTTTTTTTTTCTGGTCCTGGAGAATGGCTTAGTAGGAAATGCGTAATGTATTTAGTAAGCAACCTCAAAATCTTCTTTCCTCCCCTCATCCCCATCCCTGCTTGCTCCTGAGTAAATTGTTCCAAGTATTAATAAACATAGGGATAGTTAGGTACTAAGGAAAAGAAGGTTCTCTTGTTGGCGGACCTAGCAGCATCTGGAGGAAAGAAACATCTCAAGACCTAGGAATCAGTTAGAGGCTTTATTGAGAAAGAAAAACGTGGCATCTGCAGGGTTGTTCCCGTCTCACTGTAGCCCAGGCTTAAGTAGTCTTTCTCATGCTGCTCGCTAGGCCATGTGACCTGCCATGACCAATGGGGTGTCTCTGATGCAAGCCGAGATGTGATAAGTACTCGCATGTTGGAGCCTTCCTTTCTCTGCTGCTTTAGGGAAGTCTGCAACTGCCTTGTGAAGAATCCCATGCTAACCTGCGGGTAACTGCTGACCCATCAGGGTTTCCAGCAGAGGTCTGCAGAGCCAGCCCAGACCAAAGTGGATCCACAGCCCAGACCCAGCAGAGCCACAGAAACCCGAGTTAAGTGAATTGTTGTTTAAAGCCAACATGGGGTGATCTACAGAGCAAAAGGTGCTAATACAGAAAGCTGGATAGTGAAATGGATCAGGATGTGCGTTGGAATCATTCACCGAATCTACCATTTCCCAGAAACCGTGTAAAATATTGGAGATACATGACAAACGATTTTCCTTCCTCCATTGTGTTCTGGCAAACAGTGTTATCAGCAATTACACTAGCGGGCTAGAAAAATTTTTAAAAAAAGAGGAGACTAGAGCACATAGGAGTGCAGAGGTAAGTCAGTAATCCAGACCTGAGAGTTGAGTTGGGAAATGTGTAGCAGTGCCTTGAAAGCAGAGCCTTGATGCCAGGTTGATATTATCTAGAGAACTTGGGTGGAGGTAAGGGGTGCAGAGGAGGGGGTTGCGTAGGGCTCCAGACAGAGTGAATAACACACATAAAAGCTTAGTGGTGAGAGTAAAGATTGTATGCTGGAAGAAATAAAAGAAGTTCAGAGTCAGGTCTAAAACTAGCTTTCTATTGGCACATCTTTTATGATCTCTCACTGAGACTTTACTCCAGGAACTTTCTCTTCCATTTATCAAGGTCTAGAACACTTGCTTTAATTTTCCTCATGGTCTACCAAGGTAACACCAGCAAATTATTAGAGGTGTGTAGCCAATTTCTTATTATATTGGGAGATTTGTAAGACCTATTTGTTTATTTATTTATGTATTTATAAAATTGTGGGTTCACAGAACCAACAGGCATAAAATATAGTATTCCCATATACCATCATCCTATTAGTAACACCTTGCATTTGTGTGGTACATTTGTTATAACTGATGAAAGCACATTTTTATAATTATAATATAAACTATAGTGCATGGTTAGGGTTCACTATTTGTGTTGTGAAGTTCCATGTATGTTTAAAAATAATTTTATTCATTCTAGTAACATATATATAACCTAAAGTTTCCCCCTATAACCACTTTCAAATATATAGTTCAGTCCTGTTAATTATGGTCACAATTTTGTGCTACTGTCACCACCATCCATTACCAAAGCTTTCTATCATCCCAAATAGAAACTCTATATGTTTTAGGCCTTAACTTCCTATTCCCTACCCTTAACCTGTCCCCTGCTAACCTATATTCTAGATTCTGTAAATAAGTTTGCTTATTCTGATCGTTTAATTAGCGAGATAATACAATATATGTCCTTTTTTGTCTGGCTAATTTCACTCAACATGCTGTCTTCATGATTTATCCAGGTTGTTGCAGGTATCAAGGCTTCATTACTTTTTATGGGTGA
>PVKH010040963.1:0-11006 GCA_004027955.1 Chaetophractus vellerosus
AAAAAAAAAATAATAAAAATACAGCACAGCTTACTACAAAGTGTGCGGTCCAGTTATGGAACAGAAACATAAAGCACTATGATTGGCATTTTCTTTCACTTCTCTTAGAGGTTCTCTGCAGTGATGTATATAACATCAATTAGATATCTTTTTTTTTTAATTTTTAAAAATTTTTTTCTTGTTACATATCCCCACCCTTTCTGCTTGCTCTTGCTGTGTGCTCATTTTTTGTGTTCTTCTATATCTGCTTTGTCTCCCCCCGTTGCGGCGACGCACCGAGTCAGCTCACTGTGCAGGCGGCTTGCCCCACTCGTGGGAGGCTCTGCTTCCATTCCCGGACAGCTTTTTGCTCCGTTCACAGGCGGCTTTGCTCTGTTTGCAGGCGGCTCACCCTGTCCACGGCGGCTTTGCCTACTCAGGCGGTCTGCCTGCTCGGAGAGGTCCCCAGGAACCGAACCCGGGGCCTCCCATGTGGTGTACCAGCGCCCTATCCACTGGACTGCAACCAGCCCCTAGATATCATTTCAAATAGCTAACTTAAAGATATTGGTAAATGCAAGTGCCAGGCAGATGTCCTCTCATCATCACCAACCACTGACAGACCAGGCTGCCAAAAAAATTCCTTGACAAAAGAGCATGCAAACTTTTCTGAGTATTGATAATGGCCTAAAGATGAGGCATAAATTTGCATATCTAATTTCATGGTTGGAATTCCTGTAAATATAATTCAATATACTTTAATAATAGATGACACCACTGACGCTCAGAAAGCCTAAATGACTTTCACATAGATACACAGCTTATAGAAGCCTGATTGAAACCAAAACCTATGTCCTTTGAGCCTATCTCCAAAATACTTTTTATTATACCTTCTTATAAAATACAAACCTAGGACATGGATCTATTCAGCATCACGAGGAAATAAGAAAATCTCAGTCTGATCATTAATACATTCCAAAAGAATTTAATAAATATTAATATTGAATACAGAATAAGCTGCACATCCATGGTTAGTCATAAAACAGGACTGTGTGTATTACTCTAATCAAACTAGGGAAAAATACAGTTGGATAAAAAGATACACAAAATCTTTCTAGTAAATATATACAAGATCTGCAAAAAATGTTATAATACTCTTGGGCGACGATCTGGTTAAATATTAATACAAAGAGAAATTTTATTCGCATTTTATAATTTTCTGTTCAATTTGATTTTTCTAAATACATGCTGTGGCAGTTTGATATAGTTGTGCTTGTAAACTGATCTTTTCATCTGGGCATGATTGAGTTATGATTAGGGCTTTGATTGGGCCACATCATTAGGGCATTGAGCCCTGCCCCTTGGTGTGTGGGAGTCAAAGATAAAAGACATGGCAAAGGATAGAGTTGGAGTTTTGATGCTGGAGTTTTTGAGCTGGAGACCTGAGAAGTAAGCACACAGAAGAGCTTGGTCGTGAGGAAGGAGAAAAGGCCCCAGGAAAAGAGACGAGACTTTTGTTTACCTGACAGTGCACAAGTGACCTTGTGGAGAGAGGCAAAGCCTAGAGAGCCTCATAGTTTACAGCTGACTTTGTGGAGGAACCAGAGGAGCTGAGCACAAGAGAGGCAAGCCCCAGGAAGAGAGGAACCCAGGAAACCTGAACCCTGGCAGACGTCAGCAGCCATCTTTCTCCAACGCCATAGACTTTGGTGAGGGAACTAACTTATGCTTTATGGCCTAGTAACTGTAAGCTTCTACCCCAAATAAATACCCTTTATAGAAACCAACCAATTTCTGGTATTTTGCATCAGCACCCCTTTGACTGACTAATACACGTGCTTTTCTCAATTTTATTTCACCAAAAAATTAGCCAGCTCTGTATCTTTTATATTAGAAACTTAGTACACTGCAAATGATGAATATACCAATATACCTTCTTTGCAGACATCTACAGAAAATACAGAAAAACTTTACAATATAATAGAGAAGGCAAGAAGAAATACTAAGTAAATATAGAAACCAGAACTCATTTAGGTTTACTTTATAATCATAATCTAATAAAGCCAATGAAAGGTTTTATTTAATGGAAAACAAAAACTTGTTTTTTCAACCAAGATGGTGTAACAGGAACCAAATTTGTGCCCGCCCCTCTGAAACAACTAAAAACTGGACAAAATATATGAAACAACACTTTCTAAGACAAAGAACACCAGGCAATAAAAACAGTGATACCTAAGGAACAGTAAATAAACCAGGTGAGCTTTATGATTGCCCACAGCTTACTTCCTTGAAGGAGTTTCTAGTACAGGGGGAGAGGAATCCAGATAAAATCAAGCAGACTCCCTGAGCTGAGGAGACAGAGCTAAAACACCAGGCATATCAAGGAAGCTAGTTATCGGGATAGAGGTCAGGAGAAGAGACACCTGTACAGAGAGAAAACTCCAAAGATTTGCATAGGGTCCCACCTGAGTACTCATCAGTCCATGCATGTGCTAAAGCTACCTCATGCTCAGGACAGGACCACATGAAATGATTAGACACAAGGGTTCTTAACCTTTTTTGTTCCATGGACCCCTTTGCCAGTAAGGTGAAAACCACAGACCCCTTACTAAGTCCCCACTATAATGTATATTATTTAATAAATATATCATACCCTTACCAACACGTTCCCCCAAGAATAATATTTTTTTTGAATTCCAATTCAAGCTCACGGACCCCCTTTTAAGAAACCCTGGGTTAGAGGAAAATGCCCAGCCTTCACCTGGAGCAGGGGAGAGTACCTGCTCCCACAAAGCAGATTGTGAAAACTCATAATGCACGGGACAGAATACATAGAGAATTCTTGTCTCAGTAGTGGAAAATAATTAGCCCTAGTATAAGCACTACTCTGGACCCACCTAATCTTGAGAGACAGACCTGAAAGGATCAAACTATTTCCAAGTAATTTAATGATGACTGAGAACTAAGCTCAAGAATATTTATAAGAAGCCAATAGTAACCAACACCCAAAAAGGTCAAAGTCACGGTACTCCTGGCATCCAGTAATGAATTACCAGGTATGCAAACAGGCAGGAAAATATGACCTTTAATGAGGAGAAAAAATAACCGATCGAAACAACTCAAAAGTGACGCAAATGTTAGAATTAGCAAACAGGGACATGAAAAACTTTAATATAACTGGATTCCAAACTTTAAAAAAATTGAATAGAGGCATAACAGGTTTAAAAAAAGAACTAAATCTGACTTCTAGAGATGAAACAGTTTGGCGTTTCCTCAGCAATCTAAATATAGAACTGCCATATAATCCGGCAATCCCCCTACTAGGAATACATTCCGAAGAACTGAAAGCAAGGACACAGACAGACATTTGCACACCGATCTTCATAGCAGCATTAATCACAATTGCTAAAAGATGGAAACAACCCAAGTGCCCATGAACCAATGTATGGATAAACAAAATGTGGGGTATACATACGATGGAATACTATTTAGCTTTAAGAAGAAATGCATTTGGGATGCATATGACAACATGGATGGACCCTGAGGACATTATGTTGAGTGAAATAAGCCAGACACAAAAAGACAAATATTGTATTGTCTCGTTAATATGAAGTAAATACGCCTTGATTTGGGACTTCCAGTCTCCAGAACTGTGAGACAATACATTTCTGTAGTTTTAAGGCACCCAGCTTGTATATTTTGTTATGAAAGCCCTAGGGAACTAAGCCAGTTTTATTCATCAAGAGTGTATAGCATAAGAACAACAACAATAAAGTGTACAACACTATAAACATGTATGCACCTAATAACAGAGCTTCAAAGTTTATGAAGCAAAAATATAAACTGATGGAACTGCAAGGAAGGATAGACATAGTCACAACTATAGTCAGAGATTTCAATGCCCTCTTGTAATATTCGATAGAATAAGTAGACAGAAAATCAGTATGAGAATAGAAAACTTAAACAACACTATCTGTCAACTCCATCAAGCTGAAATTTACAGAACAATCAACCTACCAATAGCAGACTATGCATTCATTTCAAGTGCACATGGAATGTTAGAACATTTACCAAGATGGACATATTTCAGATCATAAAATAATTTTTAATAAATTTTAAAAGATTGAAGTCATATAAAGTATGTTCCCTAACCACAATGAGATTAAATTAGAAATCAGTACAGAAATGCCTTGAGATGGGAACATGTTATGTGCTCAAGGAACAACAAAGAGGCCATTGTGGTTGAATTGCATAAGTAGAAGGAGAGTGGATGGAGATGAAATTAGACAATTAGCCAAGTGCCAGATGATGTAAGGCTGAGGACATAAAGTTGAGAACCCATTAAAAACGTTATGAATTATGGAGTGTCATGATCTGACAGATTTTTATTGGATTAATAATAGAATGCAGGGAGGCAAGGCAGACACAAAGTTAATTTAGAAAGCTATTGCAATAATCCAACGATAGGATGGTGGCACAGACCAGGCTGTTAAAGGTGGAGTGATAAAAATGGTTAGATTTGGAATATATTATGAAATTAAGGCTATGATGGTTTGCTGATAGATCATATTGGGTTGTGAATGAAAGACAGGAATCAAGGCTGATTTTTGTTGAGGCAAACTAGAAAAAATGGATTGCCATTTGCTGAAATGAGAAAGAATACAAGAGTAAGTTGGAGGGAGAATTGAAAGTTTGGTGTCATTGAAGTTAATATACCTATTGAGATATCCAACTAACTCCTCTGGTGTTCAAAGAAGTGATCCTGGCTGAAGATAGGAATTTGATATTTATAACCATGATACTGGATGAGATCACCCAGGGAATTGAGAATGAGCCCTGAGGTATTCTGATATTTAGAAGTTGGACAAATGAAGAACCTAATAAAGGAGACTGGGAAGAAGCAGTTCAATACATGGGAGGAGACCAGAGAGCCCCATCACTTGGGAGCCAAGTAAAGACAATGTTTCGAGAAGGAAGTAATTAATTACTCTTTAATATCTTGCCAGATGGTTGGCCACTGGATTTAAAACCATGGAGTTAATTTGTGACATGGACACCAACCATTTGGAGTTGGGTGTAAACACGATTGAATTGGGCTCAAGAGAGAATCAGATTAGATTTGGAGACTGAAGGGACAGCACTTTGAAAAACATTTGCTATAAAGGAGAGCAGAGAAATAGAGCAGTAGCTGAAGAGGGGATTTGAGGGATTAGAAATAAAGTTTACCTTTGGATGATGGTGTTATAGGAGTTTTTTTCTCTCCTTGTTTGTCTATATTTTCCAATTTTCAGTCACGAATATATGTTAGACAAATGAAAAATAATGTAATTTCTCCTCCCTTATTTATAAGTCTCCCTGGTACCTATGGATTGTATCTGTTAGAAAGAAAGAGGGCTATTGGAGAGAAGCTTTTTTTTTTTTTTTTTTAAATAATTCTAGCTACTGAAGCAAGATACAAGTTGTTGAACCTCCGCAATGTGAGTGGGAATTCAGATGTCTGGATTCAGCCTTGTCATGCCCTAGGCAATACCTTCAGTGCGGTTGCCACCCAAGAAGCACTTTCAAAGCCTGGGAAGCCTTTCATTTTAGTATCCATCTGTTATGATGATTCAACTTACTTGCAATTATTTCAGAATGGAAAATGGCTTTAATTCCAAGGAATGTTCCTTCTCATTTCATATACTAAGAAGCTGTGGTCTTAAGTTCTTTATATACTTCTCTTATTAATTCTGCTTAGTTTTTAGTTAGGGACTTAACTCAGATGAACCAAGGATCCAGGCAATATAAATGCATACACACACACACACACACACACACACATATACATACATTCATATAGGCTAGTTACATGATAAACCATGTAGCAAACCAGAAAGCACAAATCTTTCAAAAGTAAGTGGCAACCTCTGGAACCAGGCTGTGGTTGTCCTGTGGAAATGCAGGCCCTGTGTTATCAGATCTTAAAATGAAAACAAACCAAGGATAACAACAACAAAAAAACAGGTAACCATATATTTTTTCACTGATAAAATGCTAATTAAAAATTGACTCAATTTCTTTTTAAAACACGGAATTGCAGTCATGCCCTTGGCCCTCTGGTCTAAAGGCTCCCTCACTGTGGAAAAGAAGTTGCTGTGGAAATCAGTGATATCTGAACTCATGCCTAATGGGTGCTGGAACTAGCCACAGGACCTGGTATCCTTTCTACCTCTTCTGCTATTTCCAGTGGGGTGCTGTGTGGGACATGGTTGGCAATTTGGAAGTGCCAGTAAATGTTGTTTAAAGTTCTCCAACCTTCTGTTCCTGCCCCAACACAACCAAGGCCTGGCTTGTGCTCACTGACTCTAACACTTTGTTGTCAGCCCTCTGCTCTGGAAGCTCAGTTTGGAAGGCCACCACAACATGTCAGTGCCCCCTAGTTGCTTCAGCCTTATCTCTGTTGCAGAACCCAGTTTACCTGCTGGCCACTGGACCATCAGTTCACTTCCCAATTTATAGTTAGTCTTCTCATCATGTAGCCTGTTACATCTCATTTGGCCTCAAGACTCTGCTACACAAATTGGACCCCAGTCCAAAACAATCCTAGAAGTGCACTAAAGTAGTGCACTGCCAGCATCCATTCCCCCTTCCCCAAAATTGTTAATGTCCACAAATGTTTCTGAAAATGTGTCTTTATCTAGCGTGGGTGTGAGCACGTAGCAAAGGTAGCAAAGACCTACCCGACCTCCCAACCCACCTCAGCCATAGATACTAATTCAGGGATGGACATCCAATGAAGCAATCCAATAACTATATTATACGAATGAGAATTCTGAAGCAAAGATGTCTCTTTCTGGACATGAATATATAAGTTGATGACCCTGGGAGAGTCAGGCATTGATCTTAGAATGATGAGTGAAGCCAGCCTGAGAATGAAGTCAGCAGAGAAAAAAAAAAAAAAATAGGTTTCTTGATGATGTAAAACTCCAATCAAGCTACTTGTGGAACCTGCCCTACCTTTGGATTTTTCATGTTAGCCAATAACCTTCTTTATGGTTTAAACCACTTAGGAGTTGGCTTTTCTTTTACTTGAACTGAGAGAATCCTAAGGGTTCTTGATCTAACACTTACAAACAAGACTCTTTTCCAATAGGCAGATGATAATATCAGCCGTAGATCCTATCCAGAGTTGAAATTTAAAATGCAAGGGATTATAGCTATTTGATCAAAATGTTGCTGGGTTTTTGTTTGTTTGTTTGGTTGGTTGGTTTTGGTTTTGGTTTTGGGTTTGGTTACATGAAGAAAAAAATAACAGAAAATGCACCAATTTTCCCAAATCTTTAAAATTCAATAGTTTGAAGTTGATTGCTGGGAATTCAACAAAAAGGAGCTGTTTGAATGGAAAAATTATGAATGTAATGAATATGATAAATTGTAAATGATGGCCTATATGCTCACCCCTTTGCAATGTGACTTGGCCCCCATCCCAAGACATAGATTCCACCTCCTCCTACCACCACCATTGAATTCAGACTGATGTTGACTTGCTTTGACCAATAGAATGCAATAGAATGTTGTTGTGGGGCTTCTGAGGTTAGGTTTCAGGGGGCCTTGTAGCGTCTGCTTTTGCCCTGAGACCACTATTCAAGGAATGTGTCTAGTCTACTAGAAGATGAAAGATCATTTGGAGAATGAGATACTCCAACTAAGGGTCAGTACCAGCTGCTGGACCTGGGGATGAAGCCATTTTGGTTCTTCCCACCCAGACAATCCAGAAAACTGAAGATAAGTAATAACTCACTCTTGTTTTAAGCCACTAAATTTGGGGGTGATTATGTTAATTAGCAAAATCTGACCAATCCAAAGAAGCTTAAAGAAAGTATATCAATAAAAACTCAAAGTGCTCCAATATATATCATAATTCCCAGAGTCTTTACTACGAGGTGAGAACTACACTCAATTGGAGGGGAGGAAATAGAAGAATCTAGACTCAGAGCAGAAAAAAACTGTGCCAGAAAAACAATAGGGAATAGTTCTAACACGACAACAGAGACAGAAGCTGTTATCCATTCAGAGTGCATTATCTATTTAAGGACCTATGCACACAGTTTTTAAAATGAGATGGAATATGTGAAACCCTGTCTGAAGTGACAGTCACATCTCTTTCTGGCTTTTTTTTTTATGTTGGTGATGCAAAACATATTTAAATGTTTACAGTATATGGGGAGATCCTCCCTGACAATTTGGAAAAGGTCACTGGAAAGGGAAAAAAAGTACTTACTATGTTAAATCAGTCCGTAGTGTGGGAAGATCAAATTCATCTCTTCAGAATACTCTGATAGTTTTGTGAATGGAGGGGAAAAAATCACCTACAAGGCTTTTTTCTTTCTTTATTAGAGGAGTTGTGGGTTTCCAGAACAAAATTCATGCATAAAATACAGGATTCTGATACACCACCCCACCACTGACACCTTGTATTAGTGTGGATCATTTGATACAATTGGTGATAGGACATTTTAATAATTTTACTATTAATTCAAGTCCAGTTTGTGGTGTAGTTCCACGGAATTTTTTAAAAATTTTACCCAGTTACCAAATATATAATCTAAAATTTCCCCTTTAAATTATATTCATTTATATATTTCAGTGCTGTTAATTACAGTCACAATGTTGTGCTACCATCAACACCATCCATTGCCAAAACATTACCATCGTTCCAAATAGGAGCCCTGCATATTTTAAGCCTTAACTTGCTATTCCATCTCCCCACCCCATCCCCTGGTAACTTGTATTAAAGTTCTGAGTCTATGAGTTTCCTTATTCGAACTGTTTCAACTCAGCAAGAACACAAAATATTTGTCCTTTTATGTCTGGCTTTTTTTTTGCTCAACATCAGGACTTCATTCTTTTTTATTGCTGAATATTATTCCATTGTATGTATTTACCACGTTTTATTTGTCCATTCATCGTTTGATGGACACTTGGGTTGCTTCCATCTTTCAGTGATTGTGAATAATGCCGCTATGAACATTGGTGTGCAAATATGTGTTCGAGGCCCTGCTTTCAATTCTTTTGGGTATATACCTAGTAGTGGGATTGCAGAGTCATATTGTAGTTCTATACTTACCTTTCTGAGGAACCGCCAAACTGTCTTCCACAGTGTCTGAACCATTTTACATTGCCACCAGCAAAAAATGTGTTCCTACTTCTCCACATCTTCTCCAACATGTGGTATTTTCTGTTTTTTTAGGAGCTATTCTAATGGATGTGAAATGGTATCTCATTATTGTTTTCATTTGCATTCCCCTGATGACTAATAACATTGAGTATCTTTTCACATGTTTTCTGGCTTTTGGTATATCTTGTTTGGAGAGATTTCTGTTCAAGTCTTTTGACCAATTTTAATTGGGTTGTTTGTCTTTTTCTTGTTAAGTTGAAGGATTTCTTTATATATTCTGGATATTAAACGTTTATTGGATATGTGGGTTCCAAATATTTTTTACCATTGTGTAGGTTGTCATTTTACTTTCATAATAAAGTCCTCTCAGGCACAAACGTTTTTAATTTGGTTGATGTCCTATTTATCTGTTTCTTCTTTTTGTTGTTTGTTGGTTGTGCTTTTGGGGTAAAGTCTGAGAAAATATTGCCTACCACAAGGTCCTGAAGATGCCTTCTTACGGTTTCTTCTAAGAGTTTTATTGTTCTAACTCTTATATTTAGGGCTTTGATCCATATGGAGTTGATTTTTGTATATGATGCAAGATAGAGGTCTTCCTGGTTTTTTGTTTGTTTGTTGCAAATGGAGAGCCAGTTTTCCCAGCACCATTAGTTGAAGAGACTATTCTTTCCAAATCGAGTGGCTTTTGCCACCATGTGAAAAATGAGTTGGCTATAAATGTGAGGCTTGATTTCTGAGCTCTCAATTCTATTCCACCAGTCATCTGTCTGTCCTTGTGCCGGTACCATACTGTGGTTTTATAATACGTTTTAAGATCGGGAAGTGTGACTCCCCCAACTTCATTCTTCTTTTTCAAGATGGCTTTAGGTATTTGGGGCACTTTACCTTTCCATATAAATTTGATGACTGGCTTTTCCATTTTTCCAAAGAAGGTTGTTGGGATTTGGATTGGAATTGCATTGAATTTGTCAATCAGTTTGCATAGCATTGACATCTTAACAATATTTAGTCTTCTAATCCATGAACATGGAATGTCCTTCCCTTCGTTTAGGTCTTCTTTGATATCTTTTAGCAATGTTTTGAAGTTTTCTGTGTAGAACTCCTATACATCTGTGGTTAAATTTATTCCTAGATATTTGCTTCTTTTAACTATTTTTGTGAATGTAATTTTTTTCTTGATTTCTTCTTCTGATTGTTCATTGCTTGTTTATAGAAACACTAATGATTTGGGGCTGTTGATCTTGTACCCTGCCACTTTGTTGAATTCATTTATTAGCTCTAGGAGCTTTGTTGTGGGTTTTTCAGGATTTTTTGTATATAGGATCATATCATTTGAAAAAACGTAAAGTTTTACTTCTTTATGCTAGAACATGATTGCTCTAGCAAGAACCTCCAGCCCATTGTTCAATAACAGAAGTGACGGTGGTAGAGGTAGATATACTTGTCTTGTTCCCGATCTAAGAGGGAGAGCTTTCAGTCTTGCACCATTAAGTAGGATGTTAGCTGTTGGCTTTTCATATGTGCCCTTTATCAGGTTGAGGAAGTTTCCTTCTATTCCTAGTGTTCTAAATGTTTTGTTTTGTTTTTTTTTATCATGAAGGGATGCTGGATTTTGTCAAATGTATTTTCTGAATCAATTAAGATTACATGTGTTTTTCCTCTTCATTATGTTAATGTGGTGTATTACATTAATTGATTTTCTTATGTTGAACCAATCTCGCATACAAGGGGTAAATCCCACTTGTTCATGGTGTATAATTCTTTTAATATGCAACTGAATTTGGTTTCTAGTATTTTGTTGAGGATTTTTGCATCTATATTCATAAGAGATATTGTTCTGTAGTTTTCTTTTTTTATTTTTTTAATTTAT
>PVKH010040965.1:0-11001 GCA_004027955.1 Chaetophractus vellerosus
CCAGACTTCAAAAAGGATTCATTATACTGGGAAGGGCAGATGCATATATAAATAACATTCCTGCAACCACTATTAACCTTCTTCTCTGAAGGAAGTCCCTCCCCTGTAGCAACGCTGTTACTTTCAGGAAAGGTAGGACAATATGAACGTAGGTCCATTTCATGGTCAACCCTCTGCATGAACAGTCAGAGGAAAAGAGAAAAATTGGCAGTTTAACAATTTTATAAATAAACAATTCTTCCTTTCTCCTGAGATTAACTTTTCCTCCAAAGAAACATTCTTATTGCCCACAAGAGGTCTCCCTTCATGTGGAGTGTCTTAAGTCATGTATTGATCCAATTCTATTAATGATAAGTTCATTTTGCCATAATTTACCTCCTTAAGAACCCATTACCTTAGAAGAGCATCCCCTCATCAAGAATTAAGGAATGTGCTGCACAGACCCGCATCATCAGGGAAGGCATTCCTTCTCATCAGCAATCTTCGCTGTTCTTGGTCTAACAAATATTTGCGACAGAAGATGCCAACACATTCTTCAGATTTGCGCCCTACACTGATATTTATTTTTCATGCTCTTCAAAAAATTTACTTGTAATAAACATACACAACTTTGAGGGACAGTTGGTTTCATACATTAATAGGAGAGGAGGCTGTCATTCAGAGGTCAGGGAAGAGCACTTCAGAAAATGAACAGGACTTGGGAAAAAATGGTCCTAGAAGTTTAAGAAAGATGATGAAATAGTGCACAAGAGCAGACAGGGGCCTGATCTGAAGGAAACATTGATTGGATGAAAGTTTGAAGTTTAGTTTAAGTCCTGGAAGAATCCAAGGAAAAAGAGTTAGAATTAACACTTATGTTTAGAACATACTTTCTAGGTTGCTTTACAAGCAATAACACTCCAAGATATAGAAAGTGTGAAAGTTGTTCACATTTCCAAACCAACTGAGAAACTAGCTCTTCTATCCTCTACTCTGAAATCATATAATGATTTTAAGAAAATAAATTTTCCATATGCACCCCAATACCAAAGATCCAATTAAGGCCCAGACAATCTCTGGTAAATGACAAAAGAAGATTTTTCTGGTAAGTAGAATTCTAAAAATAACATGAATACTCCTGGCCCTTGGTATATGCACACTAATTCAGGTTCTGCTGTGGAGTGATTTTGCATATATCATTAAATCTGTTGACTTTAAGAAGGAGAGTCCATTGAATTATGTTGTACCAGTCAGAGACAAATAATTAGGTGAGAATCAAAAATAATTAAGAATTGAAATGGAAGAATATATCTGAATTTGGCTGTGGAGATTTAGGAGGCCATGTGGCAAGGAATGTGGGCAGTTTCGAGGAGGCAAGAACTGACAGCCAGCAAGGACATAGGTTCTCAGCACTACTACCTATGGAACTGATTGTGCCAAACCCCACAAGCTTGGAACAGCACTCCATGCTCTGGAGAGAATGTAGCCCTACTGACTCTGTTGTTTTAGCCTTGTAGGAACCTGAGAAGAGAACCATCCACACGGTACCCAGATTCCTGATCTACAAAACTCTGACCTAATAAATAGCTAATTGCTTAGGAAATGAGAGAAAATGAATACATATATATACATAAGTATATATCTATATGTATGAAAATGAACCACATTCTAAAACGGAAATCATAAATACAGTTAGAAGAAATTATCATCCCATTTAGTTCATGGCTGAATGATGCTGACATCTCTCACTTCTCATGCAATGTGATGTGTCTCTTCTACCCACAAATGGTTTCCTGACCTGTGACCACATCCACAGGATCAGGGCTGAATACTGTGGTATGAAAATACAAGTAAGAACAGAACTAGCATTGAAGATGATCAGAATCTGTCCCCTCTGGTTTACAGGGCCATGTTCTCTGACAATTGAAGTAATTCTAGACAAGGCTTTTGCTAAGAGAAGGCAGTGAACTGGGGACATCCCAAGTTGACCTGAACCATGCTGCTGCCTGCACCTTTGCTTAAGAGCCCAGAACGTCTCAGATCCCTAAATGTGGATGACTTCTTCTATTAATACATGGGAAGCATAGCAATGTTGGCAGTTTTGTCTTATCTATGAAAAAAGAAAACCCTCTTGTTCTTGCATTTCTTTTAGAATTTATATTTCTAAGTGTTTGATTTAATATTGTATGCTCCTGTTGTTTAAATTGCAAAAATATATCTTATTTAATTATAGATAAAATCAACTTGGAAAGTATATTTGCTTGGTACAGCTCACACTACCCCATACCCTTACCCGGGAGCACTCGACACAAGTGTTTCTGTTGCAGACATAAAATCAGGCTGAGCAATACGTAAAGGCCCATTCATATGCAGCCAGATCTAATATGGGTTCTCACACAGTTTTGCATAATCTGTGGAACTCTTGTTCCCATTATAGCTACAGAGCCCCAATGAATGTGCTCAATTATTTTGGGAATAAATGAATGAATGCAACGTGTTAGCAAGTTGTTAATGTAAAAGCAAAATTAAACTTTAAACTTGAAAAAATGAGATTTTTTTGCCAAAATCATAGAATACCAATGTACAGAAGAAAACATTATGCTATTCCTTTAAAATGTGAGCACTGCATTAAAAGAGACCATGATATTATTCGGTAAATACCACACAACATTTGTGAAACAAATTCATGTAAACAAAATGCATGTGGTGCCCTGAATTGAATTCTAGAAGAGGAACAGGATAAGAGTAAAAAGTTCATTAAATCTGAATGAAGTCTATAATTATTAATATTGTACCATTGTAAGTCCCTTAGTTTGACAAATATATGATGGACATGTAAGATGTTAACATTGTGGGGAAGTGGGTGAGGGTGTGTGGGAACTCTCTGGAAAACATCTGCAACTTTTCAAAACTAAAAATTTATTTAATAAGACACATGGAGAAATAGTATTGCTGAGTGAACATTGTATTTGTACAAGTGAGGTCAGCCAGAGATGAGGTCGTGTGAGATAATCCTACCCTAAAAGCCAGACCCCATCAGGAGTGACATTAAAACTCTTGCTCCAGACATTCAGCATTACACTTTGGAAGTGACAGCTGCACACTATTTGCAAATTTGCTTCTTTGACACCTGATTTTCCTCACCTCTTTTGACCTTTGGTCCAAACAAGCCTACTTTAAAGCAAACTGTTCAACCAGGGTAGTTTTCCCACAGGGTGGACACAAAGATTTTCCCAGGGGTTCATGGCCAAAAAGAGAATTAATGGAATGTATTTCTAGATCTATGTAATCTACTCAAATTCTTTCTTAAAGTGGATCTTCGCAAGAACAGTCAAGTTATGCTGCTGACTCTTCTCTCCCACCTCAATGTGCCCAATCACCCTTAACTGCTTTACTAAGAAAAGTGAGCTCATACTCTTCTTACCGTAGGCATTTCAATGGGATCCAAAACCTGTGCAGCAAGAAATGCAGGGATTTTCCACAGACCCATGTGGGTCAACTTTAAGAAAGTGAATGACTCTAGAAACTGGCAACTGTCCTGTAGAGCCAACTGTTTCACACTCAACAAACTGAAGGAAGATCTAATTGAATTGTCAGCCCAAATATTCCAACTCACAATTATGGAATTTCAAAATTCATATTCTAAGTCCACACTGTTTATTTTTTTCTTCTAGAGTTGAATAACATCCTGTTTGACAATTTTGCTTTTAGTAATTGCAACTAGCTAAACACTACAAGCTCAAGTTTTCCCATTTCCTTGAATAATGGGATTAAAGATTTCTGACTAACTTGGAATATAATTTGAACAAATTTTATAAGATTTCTTTCCAAAATACCCATTTCTATGTATTTCTTCAAAGGTTCAAAATTTCTGAAAATTGGCGTATACTTAGCAGCAAAGATGGAAGATTTGGGTTGCATTATTTTTTTGTATTCAAAATCAAAATTGTTTAAGACCCTATTCAGTTACTCTGTGTGTGCATATGTATGTGTGTAGAGACATGTGTACTTAAACATATATGTATTTATAAAATATGTGTACTCTAATATTTATCTATACAAACATTTATAATATTTGATCACCACAGTTTCTCTTTGAGTTAGATCCAATGTTTCATGGATCAAAGTATGAAGAATTTTCTAACAAAATCAATTAAAAGAAAATCTCATCAGCTTTCCTTTCTTAAATTGGAAAGAAAATTATTCTTACCACCACATTTTACTTTGAAGAAATTTGTCCTATTGTTACCACACACATTGATCCGTTGTGTTCAGTGCTGAATTTTTACTGAGTTTACAATATTATTCTTAATAATAGGAGACATTTGGCCACCAGCAGAAAGAATATTCAGATGTTTTGTGGGGTTTTTTTTGTGTGTGTGTGTCCCCTCTAGCCCCCAGAATTCATGCACACCCAGATCTTCAGACTCCCAAATAGGGTCACTTCAGAGGGATAAATTAAATTAAGATGAGGCCATCCTGGAGTAGGGAATCAAATCCAGGGACCGGTGGCTTTCTAAGTAGGGGAGGCTGGAGACTCGGAGCCACGGAGGAAGGTGTTGTGAAGACTGGCAGAGAGGCAGGTGCCCACAGCCAAGCACCGCCAAAGACGGGGAGCCACCGAGCATGGAGGCGCTCTCCCTTGCAGCCTTACAGGGCCTGGTCTTGCCAACACCTGGATTTTGGACTCCGGCCTCCAGAACTTGGAAGAAAATGGTCTTGTCGTCGCTGGTGCACCAGTACAGGCGTCCACGCAGGCCCACCAGGAGCAGTGCACGTGCGCTGGCCGCAGCAACACCAAACGCATGCACCTACCTTTGAAGAAGGCTCCCGGGGTCGAGGCCACTACATCATTCAGCGTCACACCTTAGCGGCATGTCTCACTGGCGGGATGCTGGATTGGCTGTCTGGGATTCCACAGCACGGGAGGGTCCTCGGCTGGCGCCGTGGGTGCACAGATTCCCGCACGATGTGCAGGTGCCAGGTGTGCCCTTAATCTTTGTAGAGGAGTCCATAACGCAGGGGTCACCCAACTGGCCCAAGTGGTGTGGCCCATGATGGGTGGCAGAGGCCGCAGCGTGCCTCAGCCCAGTGGCCGTGGCCAAATTCGTGGATCACCACCCCGAGCAGGTCCATCTAGAAAGGCTAAAAATGAAATCAGTATTGAATTAAACTGTTGTCTTATGGAAGCATCTGAGGTTATTGATGAAAAATAGATACCATTGAACTGTTTGCAAAACCATTGTTCTACTAATGGAACCCAAAAAAAATGTTACTTTACATTTTGTACTGGCACAAGAAAACATCCTCAGCAATTAAAGATAAGCAAAATTAATTTAGCAAATGCCCGTTTGATCTAATGAAATGTCACATGTGAGAGATACCTAAATAAAACTTCAGCAGATACATGTGGTAAATTGGTGTTACGACTAGAGCTATTAAAATAAATGTTTCCCTGAGAAAAAGATGCTTGGATTCTGTCACTGATTTCTGTTGAGATTTGAATGTGATCAACCTTCATGTCATACACTAAATGTCAACAAAAGTTAAGTGCAAGTTATACATTTGTTTTCTTCTACGCATTGTCATACAGAAAATCAGTAGTTAATTATTCCTTTAGCATTCACTTTTATTTTCTGTTTTCATTGTTCCCCAAAAATTTGCTTGTGAAATAAAACACTATAAAATAGTCATGCTTTACACCATATAGGAAATGACAGAACCACTTTAACATGGAAATTTATGTTACCCTCTATTGCTTACATGGCAGGACTCCTGAGTCTCTTCACCAGAAAATATTTTACGTGTGCCTAAGCTATAATTTTCAATATTTTCCACTACTCATGCCAAGTTAACCATGACGTCTTTGTACATCAAAGTGGACATAGCACAGACTAAGGCCAGTGTACCCAAGAGAATGGAGGGACAGATGTATCAAATATTTCAATGATCATATTCTGAGATTAGATGCAGTTAGCTTTACCAAGATGAAAAGGAAAAGGGCCAGGAAAGCAAGAAGTGTCATTGCAGGTCCCTCTCAGATTTAACCACAAAGTAGAGAGAGAGGTTTGTTTTCGACACAGGGATCTCATTACCATTACCTAAGATTAAAGCAAAATCTAGAAGCAAAAAAATAAACAAAAGATCACTAAAACCATCAGGATTTTTTAAAAAATTGGAGCTATTAATGATCCTTTCTGATATAATAAAAAATCTGGGGTCAATGCTAAACTGGAAAATATACTACAACAATTTGTATAAAGCAAGACTTTTTCAGATAGTTTTGAAGAGACAAGTTTGAGGAATACATGAAAGAACTCAATCTCTGAAAGTTTACCAACATCACATAATCACATAAGATGGTTTCAATATTCCAGATTATCTGCATATCAGAATCAGCTGTCATACTGGTTGGATATGTGAATCTTGAGCCACATGTGGACAAACTGGCCTCAATTACCAGAATTGGAATTTGGGAATCTGAGAAAAGTCACCATATTCACAGCCTGTCTGCACAAGTCTGTGAATGGGCATTTAGAATCTAATGCTGCAACACACAAAATTCCCCAATAACATCAAGGTCAAATATAAAATGTTTTTTTATCATGATTTCATGAAAATTGAGATATATAAAGCATGACATGGTAATCATTATAATTATCTAAATGGTAAAGTAATGACAACCTGGCTAAGGATTGAAAAAATGACTATGTGATTTTAAAATTAAAGATCTATCTCTGAATTTATTGTGATCTTTGTAAAAAGCAAGATGGTACAGACTATTC
Organism: Chaetophractus vellerosus; assembly: GCA_004027955.1. Lineage (NCBI taxonomy): Eukaryota > Metazoa > Chordata > Mammalia > Cingulata > Chlamyphoridae > Chaetophractus > Chaetophractus vellerosus. The sequence goes on from PVKH010040965.1 coordinate 6,765, forward strand.
AAGAGAAGAGGAGAAAAAAAAACGAGTTACATCAGAAACGAGAGGAATTTGAGGTGTGAGAATTTTTTTCATTATGATTCAGTCTCAAGACATTATAGACTGAGAAGAAAAGATACTTGTAGAGGTTGAAAATGAAGGCTGTGCCCAATGTGGTCTAGCTACCAGGCACTGCTCAAACATTTACATGTAGACTCATTGAGCCTCACAACAATCTACAAAACCTTCAAGTATGGCATTATTGGGACCACAGAGGTGTAAAGAAATTTAACTATCCCAGGACTAGGAAATGTAAGAACTGTAAAAGATCAAATTCATAATTTAGGGATCAAATTCATGGAGAAATCTGTGCCCATCTACAGATAATTATATTTACAGAATAAGAGAATGGTTTTTAGGAGAATTTAAGAAAGAGATTACATCCATCTTTTGTGTATTGCTTTCTTTTTTTCATCAAATCAACTCTATAGATACATATCAATAAAGCATAAATCAATTCAATGTGTACAATCAATGGTATTTGGTATAAATGATATTTAGTCTGATTTTTGCATATTGATCTTGTGTCCTAGCCCTCTACTGAAATCATTCATTAGCTCTAGTAAGGGAGAAATATTCAATATCATTACCGTTCTCGTTTCTGTAACTGGTCATATGGTCAAAGTTCTTATTCCTCACTACCTTCTTCCAATGTCCATTCCATGTTTCTTTCACCCTCAGCAAGCACCTCAGCTGGCCATGGTTCTTTGCCTGATGGGATGACTCAAGCTTCCATTCTTGAAGATTATAGGCCACTGATAGTTCTCCCTGGATTGAGTTGTTGCAGTTTTCCATTGACTTTAATTACATGAGATGGTAATACAAAGAGTTGCCCTAGGTGAGCTCCTGTATTCCAGACAAACTATTCCTTATTTCCATTGTTTGGGAGGCATCCTATTTCCTCTTGATAGTCAGGATCAATCACCTCTGCCAGTACAGTAATTCTCTCATTTCCATTTTAATTCAGAGTCATGAAATGATCAAAGTGGGCAGGTGACAGTCTTAACTTCCAGATCAATGGAATCACTGTTGTGTTTCCTGTGGAGGCACTCCTGCTCTTGGAACTAAGACTGGAGACCTGCCGAGCTTAAGGTTGCAGGGACAGGAAGCAACATTTTCCTAGTGGATCACTAGGAGTAACAATGAGTGGTGCCACTCCCATTTCCACCCCTTGGTTTCTGGACCAGTGGGAGAAAGAGCACCATAGAGTGAATGCTGATTGAAAATTTACAGAGCTTCAAGGAAAACATTGCCCTAGCTCTGCAGGGTATTGTCACCTAGCTGACAGGGTAATTGAGTCCTCAAAATACCATTCCACTAAGGTGGAAGAACCTTCTATTTTTCTTGGGCTTATCTCCCATCCTTTCTCATGCAAAAGTCAGGTCATACATTACCAGCCACTATTATAACCTTAGTACATAGAAGAGTACCAGACCTGTTGTAGATTGCAGCTAGTATTTGTTTAATAAAAATATGAATGAAAGATAAATAAATAATGCCTAAAAAGAAGACAAGCAGACACAGAAAAATACAGAAAGAACAGACAGTGAGCATAAAACAACGGTGGGGGGGTGGTAGAAGCAAATAAATAAATATATCTTTAAAAAATATTTATATAAGTAAGGAGAGCCCAGCTTACAAGATTTTCAACCCTAACACTGAGCTCTAAGAATTTCTCCTTCATCTTCACTGGTTCATTGCAGGAACACCCATCATCCAACACCCTGGGGCAACGCTGCTGATCTGAACCTCAGAAATGGAGCCTTTTGTCTAAGTGTAGTGGCCAGAGAAACATCAATAAATGAGAACCTGAAAAATGCCCAGGCTTCTGTTCTACTGTGTTCTTATGACAGATATTTTACAAAGTTGAAATTTTCCTAGTACATGATCCTCCTATTTATATAGAGCCAAGATATTAAATGGGATATGAGTTAAATGTTACAGGCAAAACAAGTCTCTCTACCTATCTCAGTTAAAAACTGTATTTTTCTACACTATTTTTCCTATGCAAGAGTCGGACAACATCTCTTGATAAGTCCCCTGTCATTTCCTCATAAATTTATGACAGATCATATCATTCCTTCTCAGTAGAGCTTTCCAAAACTTCCATGTCCCAATTTTTTTTTCATTTTTAATTTTTTTAAATGTACTTAGATTACATAAATGTCCTGCTCGCCACACCTCCCACATTGCCAACATCTTTCATTAGTGTGTTGCCTTCATTGCAATTGACAAGTACATTTTGGAGCATTGCCGCTAAGCATGGATTATAGTTTACATTGTAGTTAACACTTTCTCCTACTCAATTCCGTAGGTTAAGGCAAGATATATAAGGGCCTGTATTTGTCATTGTAATATCATTCTGGACAATTGCCAAGTCCTGAAAATGCCCCCATATTATGCCTATTTTTCCATCTCTCTACCCTCAGAATCTTTTAATTCCTCCTGCTTCCATGCCTTTTATCATGTGTCTTGCAGTTTTTCCCCACAAAGATGTACACATCTTTTGCTTTCCTTTTCAATGAGAGCTTGTCCTGAGAATTCCATTGATCAATGCAATGTTGCCATAAGAAATTGCTTTTATTCAAGGTTTTCAAGAAATAAAGAAAGGTTGCAAGATGATGATACCACCCCAGAACCTCAGGCTCCTGCTCCACTGTGTTTCAGATCAGAAAAGATATGCAAACTTGAAAATGGTATTTTTCCTCCAAAGTGATCCTCCTATTAGATATAAAATGCACCATATTAAAAGAAGATATGAAATGAATGGTGCAATCACCTGTAAATATAAATACAAATCTAAATAAGAAAGAAAATTTTAATTTTCCCTCATGCAAGAAGGTAGAGACCTTTTCTCTCCTCCCTTTCCCTAGATCACTTACTTTAGAAGAATTCTGATTGTAAGGGACTTTTCTGTCCTTTTCAGAGATATGTAAATTTTTAAAAGATAAATAAATGCTTAACATACTAATATCTTTTCTTTTATTAGGCACTACCTATGTACTCAGGAGATTTTTGATGCTCTATTTGAGAATGTAGCAGGACTCATCAGGATGGGAGTTTATTATTTTCTTATTTATTTTTTCAGTTTCTAATCTGTAAGATGACATCCTATGAGATGAAGACATTCAAGCCCTTAATATTAATGTGAAACTATGAAAATTGTTCTTGACAAACTGAAACTTAGTGGTTACCATAAGGTCAAAGGAGAAGGGATAGAAGAATAGGTGGAATATAGGACATATTCAGAGCATTAGAAATGTTCAGTATTATCTTTCAGTGATGGATTTGGTCATTATACAGTATGTCAAAACCTATAAAATACTGCAGTGAAAGTTTAAAATGTAATTCAAACCACTGATTACGATTAGCAATGCTTCAATATTTGTTCATCAGTTGTAGTAAATGGACCATGCTCATGTAAGAGGATGAGGGATAATGTGAGAGGAGGGGGTTGGGGGACATGAGAAGCCCCTACATTTTCTATGTGACTTTTCTATAATCTAAAGTTTCTTTGAAAATAAAGTTTAAAAAAAAGTAAGACACTAGGGGAACATACAGAGGAAACTGCCAATATACATAAAATATAACAGATTATATGGTGATGATAGACATAATCCAAAAAAAAAATTGGCTTTGTTTTCAGGAGGTTTTGGATTACATAGAAGTTAAAACTATAGCAGAAAAGGATCACTGTTACAGTGAGTAAGTGTGTGGGGGGTGGATTTTTGGAGAAAGATGCACCCAGAGAATGCATCTATGGAATATGAATATGCTTATGTGGTCATGTGTGTTATCTCATTGGGTGGAGTCCCACAAAGATACTAACAAAAGTAAATTTCCAGGCTGGGGAGCCTTGTTACATTGTCTAATAGAGGGGCAAAAATCTCTAGAGTAAATAGGGAGTGCCTACCAGAAGAGGACAGAACAATATGCCAGGCCTTTGATATTAATGCTTGTGCTTATGAACCTTATTCTTATAAAATTGAAACTTAGCCTAATAATATATGTTGCCTAAGAGTTACCTCCTGAAATCCTCCTTCTTACTTAAAGGTGGCCTCTCTCTAAGTCAAACTCCGCTTATAAGCTTAGTGCCTTCTGACTGGCATGGGACATGACTCTGGGGGATAAGCCTCCTTGGTGCCAAGGGATTTTATTTTATTTTATTTTTTTTGTTTTTTTTTTTTTTTTTTAAAGATTT
>PVKH010040966.1:0-11000 GCA_004027955.1 Chaetophractus vellerosus
AGGCTTTCAAGAGGTAACTCTTGGGCAATATATAATACCAGGCCTATTAGCCACTTTTAAATGGCTAAGTTCATATTTGCAGTGAAAACACTTGGAGTTCTCATGACCAACTAAATCATCCATTGCTTTACTCCCCGCCCCCCTTCAAAATACTTTAAGATGCTTAAAGTATAGGATGATACAAACTAGAAGCATTTGATTCTTTGATGCCAACTCACCCAGTATGGACTGGGGGAGAAAAAGAGATGGTCAGTGGAGAAGGCAAGGTTTGAAAGATAGATACATGGATGTACAAAGGTTAGAAACTTTTGCTTCACAATTTAGGGAAGTGGGAAGAGGTTGGTGGTTGGAAATAGAACAGCAAATAGCAAAGATCTAAAGTCAGACATGAGCTTGGCATGCTTGGAAGAAGCCTGAAAATCAGGAAAGTGCTGAGGCCTAATATATGGAATGAGGTGGATGAGGCAGAACCCCACTCCTTTTGATGTGTCTGCTTTTTGTGCACATGCTGGAATGTCTTCCCCACTACCCTGCATGTAATCAACTAACCGAAGTCCTTAAATGATAGGAATCCTTTTTCTATATTTAGTAGTTGGGAAGTGATTTTCATTGTGATGATTTTATGTTGCTGACTCTGTATCATCAAAGAGAAATAAATGTTTATGTATTGATACCCTGCCATTTTCTGAAGTATTTTAAGATGGTTTACGAAGATAATACAAAGTACGATGAAAGAGCATGAAGAAGAATTAGGGAAGAGAAAAAATAAAGAGAAAAACAAAGATATGTATTTAATGGAGCCAGAAATAATAATAATATGGGGCCATAAATTTGATTTCTAGCAGCCTGGAGAGGAAAACATGATGGTTACTGGAAAGTGGCCATTATCTTCTCTCATAGTCACACGTATTTTAAAGACATCAGACACACATGAGGAATCATCCAATCCTACCCTGTCAAGAGGAGGCAGGTGGGGCACATGAGCATATTCACAGAACTGGTCAGAGCAGAGCAGACATCAACTTTCAGAAGTGTCACTATTATCCCAGGGAGGAGATTAAGTGAACCAGTGAATAGCTGTCACCTTTCAATGAGGTTGGAGCTTCCTTTGAGAGCAGTCAGATTTATTCTGCAAAAGCCTGCACTAATATGTGAATTAAAGAGTATTATTAGCTCCTTATTAGATTACCTTAATTGGTCCTATGTTCAACTAAAAGAACCTGGAAGAATGTTTGAAACCCAACAGAGCCTTTATGAGATGGCATGTTTCTCGCATGTCATTCAGCATCAGCAATAAACTGTATCACCACCAACTCCAGTGAACTCATGGGCAGATTCGGTTTCTGGTACTTTGGCAATCATTTTCTCCCTAGAGCAGGGGCTCTTAACAAGGGGTCAAAGAGCTTGAACTTAAATTCAAAAAAACATTACTCTTGTGGGGACGTGTTGGTGTGGGTATATTTATTAAATAATACACAGTGTAGTGTGGACTTAGTAAGGGGTCCGTGGTTTTCACCTGACTGGCAAAGGGGTCCGTGGAGCAAAAAAGATTAAGAACTCCTGCTCTAGTAAGTGTTGCAACTACATATCCTCACTCTAGTGGAGAAATTCTTTTCAATAAAATGGTAATTTACCACTTTGGGTCGCCCCAAACACATTCACAACAAAATGGTGACTCTATAGGAAAGACCTTATTACACAACTTTATTGTAATGGGAGCAGAAAGGAATAATTTTTAAGCATCATTCATTTGGTTCTAAGTGTCCTTGCTGGAGACAGGGATTCAGTTGTACTGCCTAAATGAAATAATTGGAAGAAAAAAACATGTCATCACACCCATGCCATTAAGATGAAAACTAAACAGAGAATTCTCTAACAGAATTCTTAGAAGAATGTTCACATTTGGACTCCTATGATAGACATCAGTAAAATTGTATCCCAAATTCTCCAAATAAGCTACATAGCAAATATCTGTATAATTTTCAGGGGAAGGAACAAGATGATTCATAAGCACACGTACCTGCAAGACTTCCAACAATATCGTGTATGTTGTATGATTTTAACTCTCAAAAACGATCCGATTTTTTTTTTTAATTGGAAAAAAATGCTTCAAAGCATTAAGAATAGTTGTTTTACTGATGAAACTGTGGGGAATGTTTCTTTTCTTTCAGTATTTTCCAAAGTTTCTACCATTAAAATAATTTGATTTTAAAACCCACTTAATTGTAAGTGCTATTATTTAATTTTTAGATGTCAAGTAAACATAAATATGTTTTCAGATTAAAATAGTATAATCATCTTTTTAACCTATTTTGCTGGTTGTGGTGGTTTTAAATATGTGCACAAATTCTTTGAAATTCCTCTCTTTAAAAGATGGAAACTAATTCCCTTCCCTTGGATGTGTGCTGGACTTAGTGACACACTTCTAACAAATAGAATGTGTTAGAGATGAAGCTGTGTAACTTCAGACGCTAGGTCATTAAGAGAAAAAAAAAGCTTCCACCTGGCTCTGTAGCCTGTTCACTCTGTGGAAAGCTCATTGCCATGTCTTGAGAATACTCAAGCAGCTCTGGGAGAGGCCCATGTGGAAAGGAACTGAGGCCTCCATTTAAAGCCAGCTTGCTAGCCATTTAAGTCAGCCATCTGAGAAGTGGATCTTCCAGTTCTGGTCAAGACTTCCAATAAGTATAGCCATGACCAACACCTTGACTGCAACTTAGAGAGACCCTGAGCCCAAACTGCCCAGCCAAGGCACTCCCTAATATTTGACCCTCAGACACCATGAGAAATAGTAAATATTGAGGGCAATTTATTATGACCAATTGCTCTAAACCAGTGACCAGCGTACAGTGTTGTTGCTTCCATAGGCAGGATTTGTGGGCCAGGCATCAGAGGATGGAAATGAGAATGACGCCTCTCACTATTACCCCTAGTGATCCACTAAGGAATGTTTTGCTTTCCATTCCCACCACTTTGAACTCTGCTGTTCTAGAAGTCTTAGTTCCAAAGAGAGAAAAGCTTCCACTAGGGAACATAACAGTGGTTCCATTAAACTGGAAGTGGAGACCTTGACCTGGTTACTTTGCACCCCTTATGTCGGTGACTCGATGGGGAAGGAAGGGGCTGGGGTGATTGATTCTGACTATCAAGGAGAAATTGGTTGGCTACTACACCATGGGAGGAGGCGGAATAGGTCTGAATGCAGAAGATCTTGCCCCTTAGTCCTCCCATGTAATGTGCTGCAAAACAGTGGAAAACCACGAAGGCAATTCAGGCAGGACTGCTGATGGCCTCGCCCTTCCAGGAGTGAAGGTTTAGTCATCCATCAGGCCATGAACCAGACCAGGGAGATACTTGGTGAGGGCAAACAGAATACAAAATATAAATAGAAAAAGGTAGTTTCAGTACCAGTTATCACCAGGTGACCAGTGGCTGAAATAAGGGCTATAATAGTTATAAGCATTCCTTCCTTGTTTTGATAAATGTTTGAATATACAGTAACAAAATTTTCTCTCTTCTCCTCTTCCATCCCCCTACCATCTGACATAGAATGTGTTAGTAGGAGTTAAGTTTATACTTGAACTCAGTATTTAATTTACAATATATCAAAGGTGGAATATGATTCAGCCAGATGGAAAATGACCCAAAAAGACTCCGTATTCTCTTTTGGGAAAGAATTAGCATGTTTTGGGTTGAACAAAGGATAGTTGCATCATGTTACACAAATACACAACTTCTGTCATTGTCTTTATTTGGGAGTTCAGGATATTTTAAAGAGGTACGTAAGGGTTCCAGGTTGACAAAAGGTGAGCTGTGGTGGCTTCAGTAAGTGTCAACTTGGCTAGGCTGAACTATAGAATTCCCTTCTTGTATGTTTCCAATTAGGGCCACAGAGGCATTTGTGAGAGATTTGGAAGATGAAAGTGAAGCAGCAGCTATATTAATGTGCTCAAAATGTCAGTTTACGGGTATCAGGCACACAATTATTTGATGTGGGACAGCAGCCGGGACTACAGCTGCTCCACCTTCTCCAGATTCTCCTTTACCTTCTCCAACTTCTGGCCCAGGTGCATTTTTGTGCAAGGTCATCCACAGCATTGAAGTCAGAAGTGGTGAGAGACTGACATGGATTCCAGTCTGTCCTCAGGAGTTCTAGGCCCTTCCAGACCCCAGCTTGCCCTTGTTCTCCCCCACTTACATCCATCTTCCCTTCCTGACCACCTGCCCCGTGGACCTCAAGCCCCAACATCAGACAAAAGACAATTTAACCAGTTCCCACAACTGCGTAAGGCCAAATGCCTTCGATAAGCCCCTAGGCATTCTGCTTCTCTGATGGAAGCCTGACCAAGGCTGATCTGAGCTTAAAGTTTAAAATATTTTTTACAACCCATCCTTCTTAGTGGTAAACTGCAAACCAAAGGAGCTTACACTGTGGTCTATATAAGAACAGCAAATTGTTTTACTACCATGGCATCTGAAGTAGTAGAAAATACATCAAATGTTCAAATAACTACAATCTTCTGAACGCCAGTCCAGGGTGGGTCATGGAGCCATGGTTAGAGCAATGACAGAGCTGTGGTCTTGAATATGAGCAAACGTCAAGTGACAAAAAGTCTTTGCCTCGCTTTAAACCAGGTAACACTGTTCTTAATGGGATCATCCCTCGAACACGTGGAGTCTTCTGTTATTACAGAGTTCCTTTCATTGTGTAATTTTTAATTTAAACAAAAGTGTTATAACATTACAAAGGAATATTTTGAACAATGAAAAAAAAAATCCCTAACCCACAATCCTATAATCCTTCCCCTCCAACATGACAAATGTTTTACATCCTGCTTTATAATCTACAAGAGCACGTGATGTAATTTAGGGTTCATAGGTTTTAATAAAGATGTTCTTGTAGAAAGTTCTTCTTCACTGCTACATATGCACGGGGTGGTGATAAATTAATAAGACATTTTCACGTGTACCTTATAAAATAAGTGTCAACATTTACAGCCGCATTTCATTAGCCTTTTTAGACTATAGATGAAGTGCCCATTTTCAAATGATTCCACCATGACAAACACCAAATCATTGTATGATTTGTAAGATCATGTATACAGCATTTCTCTGAAGATTGTGCGTATGCCCTGATCTGACCAAGTTGCCCACATGTCAGAACCAAGCTCTATTAACTATGCTTGCTGTGCCCAGCTTGCAGTTTCCAAATTCCATTTCCCACTAATAGGAACGAGGGCTCCATGGAGAAATGGCTCATTCCAGGTCTGGCTCAAGAAATGTACACGGGGAGCCTAGAACCTCTTGTCTCACTGGAGATGCAGGAAGCTATCAAGACTACTGGGTTGTTTCAAAGGAAACAGGAAGCAACTTGAAGCAGCTCCCACCAGCCAAAGATAAAATAATTTGAACATCAAAAAGAATGACTGGGGGAGCAGATGGAGCTCAAGTAGTTGAGCGCCTGCTTCCCAGGTACAAGGTCCTGGGTTCGATCTCCGCTACCTCCTAAAAAGAACAAAACAAGCAAATGAAAAGAATGACTGCAATGGATTGAAACATATCAGTTATGCTAAAAACTCATCCACTCATCAAGATGCTAAGAACAATAAACAAAACTCACTGGTTGCCTCTGGAGGATGTGAGGCCATTCTGAAAACTCGCCATTCTGAAAACTGGTAAATAAAGAGAAAGGACCAAGCATTTATCCTGCCTTTCTTGTTCAAGCTGTTTTGCAGGACAACCAAAAAGTTGATGAGAGAAGGAGTCTAGCCAATAAATATAACAGGAATCCCAGAACTAGAAAATCACCCTTTGGCAACCCTCGATGAGCATCAGTGACTGCTAAAACCATTAGGTGAAAGACTGGTGGGAACTCTATAAAGGATGAATCCGGCTGAGACACCTAAAGCAATCACCAACATTAACATTACAAAATATATTTTACCGTGGTTTCCAGAGTAGTGGAGCCCAAAGCAGGGTGAGGATAGCCCCAGGGGTGACCAATAACATACAGTAAGAAAATACTGGAATTTCTATGTATTTTTATTTTTTGCTTCATCCTTTAAAATGTTCTATTTCTGCATGTGTTTTAATGTATCTTATACATTGGTGCAGTAGGACATGTAAGCAATGTATAAATAAATACAATATATATATATACTAGAAATGCATGTTTTCACATTTATTCGTTTATTTATTTAACTGATAATTAAAAATTTTTTGAAAGCTCGTAGCATCTGCCTCTAGGCCGCCAAGCCAACTCCTTGAGTATCAAGTATCCCCAAAATATATATCTATTGCCTATTGTTAACAGAGAAACTGTTGAGCCATTTGGAAGGAGATCTCTCCCCTCTGCTCCCTCCTGCTTTCTTTGAAATGCCTATTTTTTAAAGTCATGGCTTCAGGCAGTCTCAATCTGTTCAAATTCCTAAGGACACTTAAAGGCAATAGCTTCATTTAGAGAAGTCTTTCTTGAGCATTGCAGAAAGGATAAGTGGGAGAGAAGGCTAAAGTTCATGACCTCCGCTGGCCAGAGCACCTGGACAATATTTTCCTATGAGCTCACTGATTGTGAGTTTATTTTGGTAATTTTCTAGAGATGAATCAAGTTCTAATTGAAAAGCAAGCATTTGTATATTGGGAGAGAGGAAAGAAAACAACTGCTAGAAGAAACCCCACGCCAGCATTATGACCGACAAGTTCTCTGCTAAAACCAAAACTCACTTGGTTAGCTCTGAATCTGTAATTCACATTCAACATTTGTAATTCTTTACTGGGTCAAACAGCACAACCCAAAACTGCTTAAAGAAAAAGGAAGGATTGAAGTCAAGATTTGCTCATTCTGGATAACAGGAAAGAAAATTGCTGGAATTAAAATGTATTTTTATATGTGTTCATTATGGAAGTATATGTTACTTAAAACAACTTAGCAGTTAACTAGTTCCAAAAAAAAAAAAACAATAGTTAAAATTCATTGAAATTCATTGATTTGCTTGTTGTTGTTCTCTTCAAGTTTCAGTGATACCGGCTATAAATCATGTCTTATTTTTCATGGATAGTCTATTTAGGAAAATTTTTTGTTTTCTTCGCCAATGTTTTGATCACCCAGAGAATAAAAAGAATAAACTCTGCCACTTTGCACTTAAGCACGACTTTTCAAAATGGTATCTAATTTTTTCCCCTTAAAACTTAAGTAATTGACAAAAATTGATAATTATCTGCATGTTTTGTAAACTGCTAATTCTGTAAGTATTTCTCAATCGAAAAGATTTCTGACTGCAGAATTCATCAAAAACAATCAGCTGCTTTGGGTGATTTATTCCTGTGATCTGGTTCTATTTCATCAATAAAGTCAAGTCCGTTGGACGTGGAATTAATTATGTTTATAAAGCGCGTTCAGCCAGGCCCTGCTGGCTGGCTGCAGATGTTCCCACACCTGTTGACTACATCCCAAATTCAGTCACCATCCGCTCTACAGGAAATTATTATTGTTTCTCCCTGGTTTCCTTCCTGCAGTCAGAAATATGTTGAAAATGACATAATAACGTATCCAGCAGCACTTGCTCATCTAGAATTACAATATGTGGAGAGTGCATTCCCAGAGGCTTAGCCTTGCTTATGATCTCACAAACATCTGCAAGGTGAATCAGGGACCAGGGTGGCCAAAATACTTTCCCCAAGAGAAAGTGAGTCATAGTCTCCGTAAAAGACCTGGGTTTCAAGGCAGAAAAGAGAGAGCTGAACACGTTTTAATATCCAATAATAACCCTCATCCACAGCTTGTACAAAGTTGTGATTGACTTGAATATGGTGAATATTTTCACTTTCAAAATTAAAACTACTTTCAAGCCTAAAAATAAAATAAAAATCAATCATGTATTTTATTTATGAGTTTAGTCTAAGATTCTAAAAACCTAGATGAAAACTTCAGAAATCCACCAATTATCCAGATATTTGCCTCTATCCAAGTATCATATACCAGCGACAGATGCAAAGGACCCGGCGTTGACAGCACCTTAGAGGTCAATTGAGTAGAATTGCACAAACGTCTCTGCCCAGAATGATGAGAGCAAAAATAGTTTGGAGGACCTGTGTTATCGGGGGAAAGTATCATTTGAGTTTTCAAGCCACAAATGAGAATGGGATTTGGCAGATGAAATCCATTCTAGCTGGGGCGAAAATGGTTTGCTTTTCTTTTTGCAAATACATGACCCTTCGCTGGCCAGTTAACTCAGCTGTTGGGAGCTTAATGCTTAACAAGGTGAAGATCCACAGATTCAAATCTCACGGGGGCTGCTTAGCAATAAAATCACAAAGAGAAAGCTTTCTTTCACAGCCAAAGACTGACCTACATCCCTCAACATCTCCTCCTGGAAGAAAGACTCTTCTCACCAAACGCAGGAGTTTGATTAGCTTAGGGTAAATTGCTAAGCGTCATTGGAAAATCAAAGCATTCTGTGTGACCTTAGGCAAATTACTTTTAACCTCTCTGAGACTTAATATCATCAGATTTAAAGTGGCTCTGTTAATACTACTGACCTGCTAGGGATGTTGCAAAGATTAAATGAGTTACAATATGGAAAATTCTAGAAGAGTGTGAGGCATGTAGTGAGTGCTCAATAAATGTTAGCTATAATTAATATTATTATCTTATAAAATATTCACTGTAAGTCATAGAATTGTCTTCTTTTGTGTAAACATGCTTCCTGACAAGAACCAAAGGACCTTCAACAACAAAAAGACAAACAGCCCAATTTAAAAATGGGCAAAAGACTTGAATAGTCCTTTCTCCAAAGAAGCTATACAAATGGCCAAAAAGCATAGGAAAGGATGCTCAACATCATTAGCCGTTGAGGGAAATAAGGTAGACACAAAAGGACAAATATTGTGTGATTGTGTGATCTCACTGAATGAAATAACTTAAATAAGCAAATTTATAGAGTCACAAACTAAAGAAGAGTTTACCGGGGGCCATGGTAGGACTGGGAAATGGAGAGTTAATACTTAACTGGCACAGGGTTTCTACTTAGGGTGATTTAAAAGTTTTGGTCATGGGTGGTGGTGATGGTGGCACAATATTGTGACTATATTTAACACCACTGAGTTGTGTATTTGCATGTGGTTAAAGGGAGAAGTTTCAGATTGTATGTATGATGCTAGAAAAAAAATTTTTTTTAAATAGAAATAAACAACCACTATAGGATTGTACAACACGAACAATGAACCCTCGTGTGAGCTGTGGACTATAGTTAAGAGTATAATTATAACAATATTTTCATTCATTGTAACAAAGGTGCCACACTAATGAATGCAAGGTGTAAGTGATGGGGACTTACTGTGTGCAAATGGGGGCTCCGTATTTTCTGTGTGCTTTTTCTTTAAGGCTACAACTTCCCCAATAACAAAAAAAAAAAATTTTTTTTTTAAAGAATCAAGGGGAAGCAGATGTAGCTCAGAGGTTGAAAGCCGCCTTCCCATATACAAAGTCCTGGATTCAATCCCTAGTACCTTATAAATATATATATATATACATTTGATTTGTTCGGAAAAAAAAAAAAAAGGAATCAAGGGACCTGACATGGCAATTAAGAGGTGGTTAAGAGCAAGGACTAAAGCGATAATAAGGTGATAGGTTTCTGTGGATCTTCACCTGACCAGAATGAAAAACTTGGCTCAAAGAAGCCTAAATAAGACATTCTGTAAAAAGTGAAGGAATCCAGAGGAGAAGCTGTACTGACGACTCTCTTGATGAAGTGTGATTTATAATCATGTTAGATGCTTGGGCTTCCTGTGCAGCAGAGAGGTGTTGGTAAGAACACAACAGTTCAGGAGACCCCTCTCCTGTCAGGAGGACAAGTCCATGCAAGAAGTCTCCTCTAACTCAAGGTGAAAACAGCTCCCATTTGTGTGCTAATGAAATTGCAAGTGGATGGGCAAACTCCACAAACCTGAAGAGCTTCTGCCTAAAAAATGTCTGTACCTAATATCATCTGCCTAAGAAACACAAATCTGCACCTACATGGTTTTTCCTAGCATTCGGCCACTCCTCAGAAGTGTGGTCTCCTCAGGGTGGAGGTGTCAGGTCGGGTTGGGGGAGTTTGGGTGGGATCAGAAGCTAAGTAAACTTCCTCCGTGACAATAAAGACCTGCTAAACAAAGGATTATCCCCAAGTGGGAACAAAAGGATGTCTTTTTGCTGTCACTCATTGTTCCCCTCAGGGAAAAACCTCGGGAAAGCCGGCCTCAGACACTTACAAATAGAGCAGCTTTCTCAAATCTGATTATGAGCCCTGTGGGCTTTGAAAATTATGGCAGATTATGAAACGTAACCACAGAATCTTCTGTGGATGTGGAAGGGGGGCCTTGGGGTAGCCTCAGGGGAAGGGGAATAAATGCAAGCTCAGGCCCTCCAGGTCTAGTTGCCAAATAAAAATAGCTTTCCATCAATGCAGAGCTATCCATAGCTTTGGCTTTAAAAAAAGAAAAAGTAAATTCTTCCTGTTGTTTTATTTTGCTTTGTTTTACTCATATAGATATTTGTGGTAAACAGAAAATAAGATCTCTCCTGAAATCACATAGGCATAAAGAAAATGTGAAGTGAGTGATTTTTTTTTCTTTTTATCATAAATTACCCCAAGCTAGAGGCTAAGGTAAAACAGATAAACAGGGCAGCACTGCCCTTCCCCCACCGGAACAGACATGGCTAATTGATCAAGGTACTGTTTCTTCTAAACAAAACATTCCAGGCATTTATCCATCCATTAGAGATGGCATGGAAGCTGAGACCAAGTTTTGAGATATCTGGGAATCTCCGAACGAACTCTGCATGAAAATATTTATGAAAAGAGTACTTCTCATAGGCCATAAGTGCTGAGAAAAGAACATCCGATTAGGATGATGGCTAAAAACTTCACTGTGCATCAGAATCACCCAGAGGGCTTATTAGAAACAGATTACTGGGAAGCAGACGTGGCTCAACCACTTGGGCGCCCACCTACCAC
>PVKH010040967.1:0-11003 GCA_004027955.1 Chaetophractus vellerosus
GTACAAAGCTGTAGCAGTTTGTTATTATTGATGAATTCCAAAAAGAAATATTGGATTATGTTTTTTAAATTGGTCTATTCCTCTGGGCATGATTAAATTATGATTAGGGTTTTGATTGGTCCACATCAGTAGGACATTGAGTCCTGCTCCCTTGGTGGGTGGGGAGTCACAGAGAAAATGACATGGCAGAAGAGTTAGGTAGAGTTTGAATCTGGAGCCCAGGAAGTGAACACATAGAAGAAGAATACAGAAAAATAGAGATGGCTTCTTAGAAGAAACAGACGCCCCAGGGAGAGAGTCAGAGCCATTCACCTGAGAGTCTACAGCTGGCCTTTTGGAGAGAACACAGCAGCAGAGCATGGAGAGAAATGGAACCCAAGGAAGAGAGGAGCCAAAGAACCCTGAACTCTTGGCATACATTGACAGCTATCTTGCCTTAACACGTGGTAATAGACTTTGGTGAGGGCAGTAACTTATGCTTTAGGGCCTGGTAACTTTAAACTTCAAATCCAAAGAAATACCCTTTATAAAAGTCAACAGATTTCTTGTATTTTGCATCAGCACCCCTTTGGCTGACTAATGCAAAAGCAAAGAAAGAGAAGGAAATGCTGGCCCATCAAATGGAAAAAAAAACAAAACTCAAAAATCACCTACTAAGAAGACTATACTGTGGACATATGGAACAAAGATTTTAAAATGCTCAAGGAGATAAAGGAAAATATTGTGAAAGAAATAAAGGATATCAGGAAAACAAAGAATGATTAATATGATACTCCCATATAAACAAAAGCTGAGGGAGTTCATTGCCACTAAACATGATGTAAAAGCAATGTTAAAGGGAGTCCTCCATACTGAAAGAAAAGAGTACTAGTTACAAGAAGTAAAGAGCTCCAGTAAACTAACCATTTGGGTAATTATAAAGGTCACTGCTCTTGTATTTTACATATTTTTAGGTAAATCCACTTCTTACATCCTATAGGTGCTAAAATGCATAAGAAGGAATGATCAAGCTATGATTTTGAACATAAAAAGTACAAAGATACTATTGCTGATAAATAACAAAAAGGGGGTGAAGGGATATAGGAAAAGTGTATTTGTATGCAATTGAATTCAAGTTGTTATTTAATTAATTATGATTGTTATATGCAGGTTATTAAATTTTAAGTCCATGATAACAAGGAAAATATATTAAAAATATATCTAGATAGACAGGAGATTGCACAGAATAATGTACAATGCAAAAAAATCAAATAAATACAAAATTAGGTATTAACAGAAGAACTGAGGGGAAATTATGGCTTAAAGAGATTAAATATGGTGCCAACTGTAGCCCAGTGGATAGGGCACTGGTTTACCACATGGGAGGACCCGGGTTCGGTTCCTGGGGTCTCTTTGAGTGGGCAGACCACCTTGAGAAGGCAAGCTGCTGTGGGTGGGGCAAAGCCACTGTGGGCAGGGCAAAAGCCACCATAGGCAGGGCAAAGCCACCACGGGCAGGCAAGTCACCAGTGAGCAGGGCAAAGCCACCTGTGAGCAGGGCAAGCTGCCCATAAGCAGGCAAGGCCACCACACAGTGAGCTGAGTCAGTGGGTTGCCGCAACGGCAATAGACAAGCAGACACAGAAGAATGTAAAAATGAACACAGCAAAGAACAAGCAGAAAGGGGGGATATGTAACCAAAAAAAAGAGATTAAATACCAAAATAGAAGAAAGTTCTACAATATCAGTAGTAACTTTAAATGTAAATGGATTAAATTTTCAAATCAAAAAAAGCAGAAAGAATAAGAAAGCATGACCCAAATGTATGCTGTCTGCAAGAGTCTTATCTTAAATTCAAGGACACAAGTAGGATGAAAGAGAAGGGATGAATATATATATATATATATATATACATTCATGTAAGTAGTAACCAATAGATAGCTGGCATAATTATACTAATATAAGGAAAAAAGACAGACAAGTCAAACATAATTATAACGGACAAAGATTGTCATTATATACAGGTAAAGGGGTCAACAAAACAAGAAGTGGTAACAATTAAAAATATAAATGCACCTAACAGCAGACCTCAAGATGTATTACACAAATACTAACAGATTTGAAGAAAGAATTTGATGGTTCTGCAATAATAGTAGGAGTTTTAATGTACCATTTCCAATAATGATTAGGACATCCAGAGAGAAGATCAATAAGTAAATAGGACTTGAACAACACACTAAACCAACTAAACCTAACAGACATATATAGAACACTTCACCAAACAACAGCAGAATATATATTCTTCTCAAGTGCATTTGGATCACTCTCCAGTATGGACCATACCATACATCACAAAAGAAGACTCAACATATTAAAAAATGTCTATATTATGTCTTAAACTTATGAGTAAGGAAAATAACAATTCCAGGTGACACTCAAATTCTCACTGTGAATGTGCAATGCATTTTTCAGTGGGTAAAGATTGCCCCTTAGGTGACTTGCCTACTTTGTGGGATGCCTGGGTGTAGCAATCTGCCTGGCCTGCCATATAAAAATATATATATATATATAGAGAGAGAGAGAGAGAGAGAAACTATACAATGCATCTTCCCTAACTACAATGGAATAAAGCTAGAAATCAATAATGGAGAAATGGAAAATTCACAAGTATGTGGAGAATAAATTATGTACTCTTAGATATCCAATTAGTTATAGAGAAAAACACAAGGGAAATTAGAGATTATATTGAGGGAAATGAAAATGAAAATACAATATACCAGACTTTTGGGATGCAGCAAAGGCTGTGCTGAGAATGAAATTTATACCTCTAAATAATTACATTAACAAAGAAACATTTCAAATCTGAAACTTCTCCATAAAATTGGAAGAAATAGAAAAAGTAGAGCAAACTAAACTAAAGTAAACTGGAGGAAGGAAATAATGATTAGAGTGGAGATAAATGAAATAGAGAACAGGAAATTAATAGAATCAAAAAAACCAAGAGTTTTTTCTTTGAAAAGATCAACCATATGGACAAAACATTATCTAGATTGATTAAGAAAAAAAGAGAGATGACCCAAGTAAAATAAAAAATTAAAAGGTAAACTTTACAACTGATACCACTGAATAAAATTGAGTATAAAAGGATACTACACACAATTCTATGCCAGTAAAATAGATAACCTAGGTGAGCTGGGCAAATTCTTAAAATGACAAAAACCATCTAAACTGACTCAAGACAAAATAGAAAATAGCAACAAGTAAATAAGTAATAAAGAGATTGAATCAGTAATCAAAAACCTCCTCTAGCAGTTTGATATTGTTTTTTAATTCCAAAAATAGATATTGGATTATGTTTGTAAACTGGTCTGTTCCTCTGGGCATATTAGATTATGTTGGATTCAGAGGTTTCACTTTTACTTGATTAAGTAATGATTAAGACTATGATGGGGACATATCAGTAGGATGATGAGTCCCTGCCCCCTTGGTTGGAAGGGACTCACAGAGAAACTGCACTGCAAAGATGGAAGGTTGGTGTTTTGATCCTGGAGCCTGAAAAGTAAACACACAAAGAAGCAGATAAGTCAGGAAGGAGAGAATGCTCCATTAGACATGGCACATGCCCCAGGAAAGGATATGAGCCATTCACCTGATAGTCTACAGTTGGCCTTGCTCTTAGTACAGCAGCTGAGCTAAGAGAGAAACAAGCCCTGGGAAGAGAGGAACCCAGGAAGACTGAACACTTGTAGACATTAGCAAAAATCTTCCTCCAAAAAGTGGCAACAATCTTTGGTGAGGGAAGCAACTTACACTTTATCACCTGGTAACTGTAAGCTTCTACCCCAAATAAATACCTATTATAAAATCCAACTGATTTCTGGTATTTTGCATCAGAACCACTTCAGCTGACATGTAGGGCTATATGACTACACGGTGGCATTTTTCACCAAATATTACAAGAACAAATAACATTAACATTGCTCACATTCTTCCAAATTGTTGAAGAGTTGGAAAATCTCCCTAACTCATTCTATGAGGCAAAGATCACCCTTATACCAAAGCCAGGTACAGATAATACAAGAAATGAAAATTACAGACAAATATCTCTTATGAATATAGATGCAAAAATCCTCAAGGAAATATTTTCAAACCAAATCCAAAAGTACATTAAAATAATTATACATCATAATTAAGCAGATTTAATCCCTGGGATGCAAGGATGTTTAAATGTAATAAAATCAATTAATATCTTTCATCACATTGACAGAATGAAAGTAAACAAAGAACACAAGATCATCTCAATTGATGCAGAAAAGGCATTTAACAAAATCCACCATTCCTTGCTGATCAAATCTCTTACAAAACTAGGAATAGAAGGAAAATTCCTCAAGATATAGGACATCTATGAACAATCTACAGCTAACATCCTACTTAGAGGGAAAGAGAGCTTTCCTTCTAAAATCAGGAACAAGGAAAGGATGACCAATGCCACTGCTGATATCCAAGATTGTACTATATGTTCTTTCCAAAACAATAAGACTTGAAAAAGAAGCAAAATGTCTTTAAATTAAAAAGAAAGTAGAAAAATTTTCCTTATTTGCAGATGACATATTTCTATATACAAAAAAATTTTGAAAAATCCACAACAAAGCTCCCAGAGCTAAGAAATGAAATCAGCAAAGTGGCTGGGTACAAGATTAACACACCAAATAGTAGTATTTCTATAAATATGGAATGAACAGTTAGAAGAAGACATCTAGAAAGAAAAATACTTTAAATAGTAACTGTATTCATCAGCCAAAGTGGTGCTGATGCAAAATACCAGAAATCTGTTGACTTTTATAAAGGGTACTTACTTGAGGTAGAAGCTCACAGTTACCAGGCCATAAAGCATAAATTACTTCCCTCACCGAACCCTGGTCCCACCTGTTGGAGCAAGATGGTGGCCAATGTCTGCTAGGTTTAAGTCTCCCTCTTCCTCTCTTGGTTTGGTGGTCCCAGCTTCTTCCAATATCAGCTGTAGACTGGGATAAGTTTCATCTCTCTCCCAGGGTTTGTTCCTCTCTAAGCTTAGCTGCACTGTTCTCTCCAGAGGTCAACTCTAATATCTCAAGTGAACAGCTGATCTCTCTTTCCAGGGCCTCAGCCTTGTCTATCATATCTGCTTCTCTGTGTCTTTATTTCCTGAGGCTTCAGCTGAAAACTCCAACTAACTCCTTTACCTTATCATTTTCAATGTGAGTCCACAACCACCAAGGGAATGGGGACTCAATGTCCTGTTTACATGGCCCAATCAAAGCCTTCATCATTATTTAGTCAAGTAAAAGTGCATCTTCTAAACCAATACAATCTACTAATGCACAGACACATTCACAAACATAATCCAAATCTATTATTGGAATTAATAAATAATATCTAACTGCTACAGTAAACAAAAGAAGCAAATATCTAGGAATAAATATAACTAATGATGGATAGGATTTGTTTATAGAAAACTCCAAATCATTGATAAAATACATCAAAGAAGACCCAAATAAAAGGAAGGACCACTCAATTGAGAAACAATATTCTCTTCAAAAAATGGTGCTGGAAAAACTAGATCTCAATATGCAAAAGAATGAAGGAAGAAAGTATTGTTGGAACATGGCTGATGGGTTAAGCATATCAGTCTAAGCTCTCACTAAAACAATAAAGAAAAAGCCAGAGACTGCCATGAGGAACTGCTTTGGGGTACAGCAAACCAGGACATGGCTTACCAACTCCCAGAAGAGTGAGGGTCAGAGACACAAAGAAGCCAAAACAAGCAATCATGATTTATTAAACCTCCCAGCTGCTGAGAAGGATTTTCCTCCCCCACCACAAAGTATTAAGTGAGGGTAAAACTTCTGGTGAATTGTATCTAACTGAGGGTAGAGCAGATGTCTACCTCTATGAGAAGGTGCTGTGAGTCATCTAGGAGGGTACTGAACAGAGAGGGAAGTTAGGAATAATTGTGGGCTGTTTACCTTGTTGGCTGGAAGGGGCAGACATACCCAGCCCTCAGGGTGGGCAGACTAGGTGGACACCCTAGCCCCCTTCTCCAAATGGGAGAGTGACTGCATATTTTCTGTGAGGAAGAAGGACCTGGAGAGTGGAGAGTGATTATTCTTGTGGTGAGTTTAGCCAGCTGGGACCCCCTGGAATATCAGAAGGGACCCCAACTCAACAGGGAAAGACGAGGGGGATCATCTCAGACTGGCAGTCATGCCCAGCCACCTAGATAAAGAGAGAAATTACATCAGTGAGGAGGCAGAGACAGGCAGTGATCAGCATCACTCCAGCTGACTGCAGGAGATCTAACCTGCCAGAGGGAAAAGGGCCAGGTAGCCTTCTGAAAGTTTAATTAACTGAAGGAGTCAGAATAGCTTAGTGGAAGAATTCCAGACTGGCATGTATGAGGTCCCTTGTTTGGTTCCTGGCTATTCCTTGAGAAGTGATTCACTAAGTGTATTAGTCATCCAAAGGGGTGCTGATGCAAAATACCAATAATCAATTTGTATTTACAAAGGGTATTTATTTGTGGTAGAAGCTTACAGTTACCAGGACATAAAGCATAAGTTTCTTCCTTCACCAAAGTCTGTTTCCTTGAGTTGGAGCAAGACAGCTGCTGACGTTTGACAGGGTTCAGGCTTCTTGGGTTCCTCTCTTCCTGGGGCTCCATTGCTCTCCAGGCTTAGCTCTTCTGTTTCCTCCACAAGGTCAGCTGTAGACTATGAGGCTTTCTAGGCTTTGCCTCTCTCCACAAAGCCAGATGTGAACTGGCAGGTGAATGGCTTGTCTCCTTTCTGGGGACTTATCTCCTTCCTCTGGAACAAGCTCTCTGCATGCTTACTTCCTTGGGCTCCAGCTCAAAACTCTGACACCAGAACTCCAACTCAAAACTCCAACTCTGCCCTTTGCCATGTCTTTCATCTTTGAGTTCCCACCCACCAAGGGGCAGGGCTCAACACCCTACTGATGTGGCCCAAAGAAAGCCGTAATCATAACTTAATCATGCCCAGGTGAACAGATCAGTTTACAAGCATAACCCAATATCTATTTTTGGAATTCACAATTATATCAAACTGACAAACTGCTACACCAGGTTATCAGGCATCCAGTTGAAATTTTATGACAGGGAACATATAGACACTTTCTTTTTATTAGCTTTTCTTAGATCTCTTATATATATATATTTTAAAAAGATTCTTTTTAAAAAAAATTTCACTTAATATACTCACTAAAACCCAGTTCAAAACCTGAAGATGGCAAGCTGTAGTGTGAGTGATTGAGAAACTCCAGCAGCCTGAGAAGATCCTTAGGAGTCTAAGAGGGAAGGCTGTTTCTCCGTGTTTATAATTAATTTTTCTTCTGTCTCTTTTTTTTAAATAAGTTTCTGCCACCTTGTTTCTTGCTTGTATGTAGCCCTTTCCTTTGTTTCTCTGCTTGTTTCTTTTTCTTTTTCTTTTTTTCATTTGGTTACTGATCTATTCTACCTATGCTTTATTTTATTATTTTATTTTCACTCCTTCATGCTTATATCTTTTGTTTTCAGTTGCTGTTCTTTCATTCCACCTCTTTTTATTTGGTCTCCATTTTTACTTGTTTGTATTTCTCCATTTCTCATTTTTTTCTGTTTACTTTCTCTTTTTTACATTATTCTGTCTCTCTTTTCTCTTTTCTTTTCCCCTCTTCTCACAATTTCAACCATTTAAGTCATTCTATATATTTTTTCTATTCTGTTTCTTGTTTCATTGGTTCTATTCCACTTTCCTAATCTTATTCCCCTTTGCTTCTTACTCGTGTTAATTTTTCAATTTCCTAGGTCTTGTAAAGTTGCTCTCCTACCTTTAACTATTATCATTACTATTATTCTTTTTGTCTTTCCTATGTCTTTCCTTTTCTATGGTTCTAAAATTTTCCTTTCAAAGGAATATAGAGAGATATCTTACAAATGGCTGAGTGGGGGAAAGGTGCTGCCCAAGTGAGGTCTTTTGGGAACCCACAAAGTCAGGGGCTTTATGGCATCAATCTGGGGGAGCTGGACAGAGATAAAATCATCAAGTTGCTGCTGGCTTGATTCTCAGTTGCTGTGTATACCCATTTTATCTACCAATGACATCTCTTTTCCTTCCTTTATCATTCTATCTTCTGATTTCTTTTGTTTATCTTACATTCCACCTCTCTTTGTTTAGCCCTCAATTTTTCAGGTTTTTATTTCTATCTCATCATTCCTGTTTTCTTTCTTTTATTAACTTTTTTCTTTTTGTATTTGCTTTTCTCTTTACCTCTCTCCTCATCATACTGGCCTTTTACTTCATTCTAATTATTTTTCTCTATTTGGTTTCCCACTTCATTGTTGGTACTCCACTTTCTTATTCCTATTACTCTACATTGCTTACATGAGTTAAATATTAATTTTCCAAGGTCTTACATGGTTCCTCTTCTAATTATTACTATTATTAATAATATTATACTTTTACTTTTCTTATCTCATTCAATTTCTCTATTTTTTTCCATCAAGGGAACATAGACAAGAACAATGAAATAAAATATGAAGAACAAAGTGTCAAAGAGAAAACTTAACAAGCACACACAAAAACAACATTAAATAAAACTGTAAAGAGAGAAGCTATTCAACTGAATAACACCATCAAAATAAAAAGATGACCAGACAGCAACAAAAAATGACAGACCACACTAAGAAAGAGGAAGACATGACCAAATCCAATGAACAAACTAAAAATCAGGACGAGATGCAGAGCACTGAACAACTAATCAAAGCTGTCCAAACAAATATCATGGACCAACTTATTGAAGTGAATGAAGAGATTAAGGATATTAAGAAGACACTGGGAAAACATACTGAAGAAATTGTAAACATACCTGAAAATATAACAGCTATGATGGTGATGAATGGCAGAATCCAAGAAATCAAAAAGACATTGGAAGCACATAGCAGATCTGAACAGGTGGAGGAAAGAATTAGTGAGGTGGAATACAGTATATATGAAATCAACAAATATTAGAATAAATAGATAAATGAGAGAAAAAATCCAGCCAGGACTTAGGAATTTGAATGAAAACACAAATGCACAAACATAGGCTTTATAGGCATCACAGAGGGAGAAGGGAAGGGAAAGGGGACAGAAGGAGTGTTGTGGCAAATAATAACTGAAAACTTCCCAACACCATTGAGGGAGATGGATGTACATGACCAGGAAGCACAGTGCACTCCAAACAGTATAAACTCTAACAGACTTACTCCAAAACATATACTCATCAAGTTGTCCAATGGTCAATACAAAGAGAAAATCCTGAAAGCAGCAAGAGAAAAGAGAACCATCAAATACAAGGGAAGCTCAATAAGAATAAGTGCTGTTTCCTCATTAGCAACCATGGAGGCAAGAAGGCAGAGGTATGACATAGTTAAGCTTCCAAAAGAAAAAACTTCCCTCTAAGAAATCTCTATCCAGGATAACTGGCTTTCAAAAATGATGGAGAGTTCAAATATTCACAGATAAACAGAAAGTAAGAGAGTATGCTAAAAAGAAACTTGCCATTCAATAAATACTAAAGGGAGTTCTGCAGGTTGAAAAAAAAAACAGAAGAAAGAGAGAGTTGGAGGATAGTGTAAGATCAACTAAAAAGACAGAAAGAAAAATAAAAAGAGTTTGTGATATACATAAACCCAAAGAAAATGTGGCTAATGTCAGTAATTGCTTGAGAGTAAGAACACTGTTAATGGATTAAACTCCCCAGTTAAGAGTCACAGTTTGACAAAATGGTAATGAACTATGACCCATCCATATGTTGTCTACAAGAAACCCACCTTGTACCCAAGGGTTCAAGGAGGCTGAATGTGAAAGGCTGGAAAACTATCTAAAAAGCAAACAATAACCATAAATGGGACAGAGTAGCTATACTAATATCAGACAAAATAGATTTTAATTGAAAACTACTGTAAGGGACAAAGATGGACACTATACATTAGTGAAAGAGGTTAATCTTTTGAGAAGAAAGTGTATTCATAAACATTTATGCAACTAACAGGGGCACCTCAAAATACATGAGGCAAACAAGGCACAAACTAAGTGGAGAAATACCTCTACAATTATAGTGGAGTTTAATACAACATCATTGCCATTAGACATAAATCTTGACAGAGAATCAGTAAAGAAACAAATACTTTGATTAGCATATTAGAGGATCTGGATCTAATACATATGTATAGAACACTACACCTAAATACAGTGAGATATACTTTTCAAGTACACATGCATCATACACCAAGATGAACCACATACTAGGCCAAAGAATAAACCTCAATGAATTCAGAAAGATTGAGATTATGCAAAGTAATATCTCTTTCCACAATGGAATGAAATTGGAAATCAGTAAGTGCCAGAGAACCAGATTACTCACAAAAATATGGAAGTTAAACAACACACTCTGGAGTTTTGCACCTTGCCAATGGGCCCTACTTTGGAGTTTGTGCTCCCAAGAGTGAAAAAGTTGGACTCAACTAAGTTTTCCCTGCACATGGCTCATCTCTCCCTTCTATTCAATCTTATACTTGGTGTTGGAGTTTGTAGGTGTATGTACAGAGACTTGAGTCTTTGGGCTGTCCATGTGCCAGCTAGGCCCAGAAATTCAGTGGAATCCAACTCCTACTCTACAATTCATTGGACTCACCCAGGACAACTGGCAGGGAGATGGTGATGGACAAGAGCTGTCTGAGGGAAGGGAGAGAGTCTGCAGCTACAGGCAGGATAATCCCATTGATCTTCCCCATGGGATATAAACCTCTTTTCAATTGGAGGTGGAGTGGATATCACCATCCCAGCATCCTCAGGATTTGGGGAAGAGCTATGGACTAGAGTGAGCTTACTGATATTCTATTATAGACATATTGTGATTCAAGCAATGGAAGAAATTACAACATTAATGTGGAGCCAGTGGTAACTGGATGTTCTGGGGGCAGTTAGAGGGAAAAAACAGTTGTA